>VCMS01000341.1:0-57183 GCA_022539475.1 Gracilaria domingensis
AGTTGCGATTTGGCATTGCAACATGGGAAGAAATGGAAACGCAAACTAGCACGAGTGCAGTTTTGAGAGAGGGTCGCGGAAAAGAGTGAATGGGGTGGTGCGGCGAAGTAGAACCTCTACAAAAACTAGGGGACCCAAGCACTAAACTGCGCGAAATGGAATTTAATATTCCAAAATTTCTTAATTTTTTGAGTGCCAGCCTCTGCTACCCCCTCGCGCGCCCCAAATAGCCCCAAAACTAGCTTAGTTTCCAAAGCGAACAGACTATATTCCACTTTGCAGAACACAGACGTCGGATACGACTGCCTACTTCTCCGAGAAGGCGCTCCACGAGAAATTGAGATGAAACAGGCAAGGGACCGCATTCCTCTAAAAGTTCGGGAAGATGCAAAATGGCATGGGTTGAAGGCGTGAAGCAGTAGTACTCAGATGGTTTGCTTGCAAACAAGTCGATGAATCTGGCAAACAATTCTTCAACCACGCACAAGAGGTCTTTTCTCTGTTGATTACTGCAGTTGTAACTGAAGCATATATTCACCATTCTACCCGTGAGTCTCCAAATTCGTAGAATTTTCTTCTTCACCTTATAGTGATGCATGAAAGGTAACAGATATAACTGTGCCTGTCTTTTGAAGTCTTCTGCTTTGTACTTCGTGACATGCTCCAACGACATAGGTGATCTCCCCCAACTGCTTGGTATTCCTCTTGCAGCTTCTTCCATTGACTTATTGATGGATTTCAGGGTCTCAGCCTCAATGCAATACTTCGGCAAACACGGTAACTTTTCGTGCTGGGAGTGAGACCCGATTGCGAGTTTAAGTACATGTTTTGACCAACCGAGCAACACCAAATGCATGACATCGTAAGGGAACGAGAAAACGTAGTCAAGAGTTAGTCTTCTCAAAAGAGATGAACGTTTAATACCGGTCTTCCGCTTCAAATCATCTCTTTCTTGTTTGCTGCAACTGTTCTTTGCCAGACGTTTCCATACTGAGAGGACCTCGGCACTATCTCGAATCGTAGGACACTCAGTCCTGATTATATCCCCTCGACGGCATAATCTCTCTCTCGAAATAACGTCTTTGAGAAGTCTAGATGAAACGTCAGGAACGACGCACGCGCTTCGGCATTCCCTCACAAAGGTCTTCTTTTTCTTGCAAAAACGGCAGAACATCAAACCTGTATGACCAACATATCCTAGTACCTTGGAGGCCGCAGGCCAGTCTGCAGTGAAGTACACAACATATGCCTTCATCAAACGTATCTGCTTGTCATAACACACAATTGGAATACCCTGTTCTAGCTCACGAAGATCTTCAACAATTTCATGCAGAAAGGTGTCAAAGTATAAGGTATCATGCGATCCCGATATAACTGCGAGTATCAACGAGTTAGAGGCTTTGGCTCTCTCGTTCGGATTGAGTTTGAGCACGGTGCATGTCACAGGCCACGATGAGACAGGCTCACCGCGCTTGTTTCGAAAGCATTCAAAACCATCAGTTGATATCGTGAGGAAGAAAATCAACGTTTTCTCGGTGGTATCAACATGTTTTGCACGTTCTTGAAGAAGCCTTGAGAACATCCTTCCATTATAGTAGTCGTCCGTCGATTCAAACCTGTCTGGAACTTCATCTACATCTCTTTGAGAGAAAACCGCATTCATTGCTCGCTTATAACCCTCTTGAGCTTCTCTAAAAGTATCAGGACATCTTAGAAATGCTTTGAACGCTACTGATGGTTTCAGAAACCAAAAAGTTGCGCTTCCTTGGCCCATCATAGGGGCCTTACAGGTTGGACACTTTCTGCTTCCTTTCAACGCGCCGGAACACGCTGCATGGCCTTGTCGGCACATACGGACCGAACTCTTAAAGAGAATGTTTCTCTTTATGGCGATAGAAATAAGAGAACGATAAGAGAAAATGGAGTTGAGAGGTTCAACGGACAGAAGTCGCTCGATAACGTTTTGAGAAATGTCGGATACTTCTGCCATATATAGGAAACGGCTTAACCGCTTAAACTCATTAATTCTAGGGTCTTCATCGATTTCAATGTTCCCGGAAGGTACTGAGGAGCTCAGGCACGAATGATTGGAAGAAGAGGAAGGCTCCGAACTAGAACATTCATGCACAGGTGTACTAGAACCGAAGCTATGTTGATCGTTGCCCTCTCTAATAATTGCCTCATCTGCATAATTCATGTTCTCACTTTCTTCAATCTCTGCTACAACGTTATTACCCTCTATTGGAACGACTTCTAGTTCTTCTGTGGACTCTGCATTATTTTGGTTCGATGCAAACGTTGGATGCTGTCGTGCTACTTCTCCGTATTGGACTGAATCTGAAGCAGGCAAGTGTGTTTCAGAGCAATTTATGGCCGGCAAAGAACCTGATGGGTTTCGTGTTACATGAGGTGTGGTCTGCCATCGGAATCTTCTTCTTTGGTTTGAGAGATTTGGAATCTGGGGTATGTCTTCTACATTGCTTTGCTCATCACTTTCCCCATTATCTGCTCTTTCCATGGGCTGGGTAATCTCCCATCTTCTCTTTCTTACCCGTCGATAATTTTCTTCTCCTTCCATTCAAAACGACAAATGTCCCTCGCTTTTAATGTGTTTGGCCGGAGTAGAAGCTCTTGCCCTTCCTTTGAGATGCAAATACTGCGGCGATGCCTCCTCATGTAATCCGAGTGTGAGAAACTTTTCGCAGATATTGGAAATTGGTCATTATTTTCTGTAGATCCATTCCGGAATATTTTGAAACAGATCAACGGCAACTACTCCCGCTTCATCACGTGATAGTTTTCGCTTCACCTCACCTCGGTGAGACAGAAACGGCGCCAGAAGAGTGATCCACGGCTTCCCGCCCATCGCCTCCCCTGCAGTTCGATACATAAGCGCTTCGTTCCGCTTCCTCCGACGACAATGGCTATACCTGGTACCATTCCTTCCGCTCTCATCCATTTCCTCTTTTGGTTCAGCCATTCTAGCGACGCCCTCCTACTGAACCCGGTCAAGCGGTGCAGAGACTCACATCTTTGCAGTCTATACCTTCCTCATACATCCAGTACGTTGTCCTGTCTGCTTTGCTGCGAGCACATCGCCTAACCTTTCCAAACTAACTTTGTTATGGATACTGAAATCATCCCTATCCTGTTATCCGAAATATGACATGACTTCCCGCCAAATCTCCAGCGTCTCTGTCGACCGTTCCGTAACTGCTGCTCAAGCAGCGACCATGCCCCATAGTTCTTCTCCTCCCAATCAAGTTCCTCCTCAATGCATCCCCATTTCAACAGCTATGAATCGTCGGAAAATGAAAGAGGCTGACAGGAACGGCAGACCCACAGGAGCCGTAATCTCTGCAAGGCTAGTTTTTAATCGTCTGTTCCGTGAGCGATTTCCAGACTGGATAGACTACGCGAGGACAGGGGATAACGAAGACTCGGACAACAATGTGGACCATGATCAGTTCCCAATCTACCTCGAGATGGCAAATGCCGTCAAAGATATGACACGTCAGTTTCTTTACCATAAGATGGGTCTGACTCGTGGCGCCCGTAATTTCCGTTCTGTGAAAATTGAGTACGCCTCTCAGCTTTTGCAGCTAAATCAAAAGGTTGTGAAGGCCTTTCCAGTTCTTGGAGCTGCCCAAAACTATTGGATAGTTACCGATTTTGTGAAGGAGGCAATGCAGAGAGACAAGAAGGCAGTGAAGGAAGCGACGAAGAGGACTAACGCTCCCGTTAAGGTTGCTATCGAGCGGGGATCGGCAGGAGGCAGAGACGGCCAGAATGGTGTCCCCGGGCCGGTGTCTGGTGGCAACTTTCGGGAAATGCCTGATTCCGTGGCCGGTGATGAAGCAGCTCCTACTAATGGTGATGCTCGAGCTATGAGCGGTCATGTCCAAGCGTCAGCTGAAGAACATGGTGAAGAGGTTGTTCACTCAAACTGTGATGCGCATTCGAGTCATTCAGAGATGGCTTATGGATCTCAAGATGATGTATTCCAAAGCGATGACCTTAATGAAAATGCGTCTCAGTCTTGCCAAGACTGTGAAGAAATTACCCCTGCGGTTGTGCGAACTGCAGGTTCTCGACGTGGCGGGAATCGTACTCAGGGAAATGGTCCCCACTTGAGCCGCAAACGGAATGAAGTTGAGCCCATCAATCGCGACCAGGATGAATCCAACCGTCAGAAGCGTCGGCGCAAGAAGTCAAAGAACGCTCGATCCCGTTCGAATGTCACATCCAGCAACCAGAACAATCAACAAAGACCATCTCATATGCCTCGCCATGCTTCATCCGGACGTTCCCGTGCGGTTGGCTCCCGCACGCATCATCGTCAGTAGACCATTAACGCAACGTAAGTAGTTCGCGCACAAGATATTCACGATGATGACCCCAACAAATCTGGAGGTAACTATCTCACTCATTTCTTTCTCATACTTGCGTTATGACTAACTTTTATATTATCAGTAATGTCGACAAAGGTAGCCGTAGTTGCCCTGGCCGACACGATGGCTTCATTCTAAGTTCTCTTGCGCAGCTTTCCTGCCATCTATAAGTATTGATTTTGGACCAACACAAGGTCCTTGGGTAAACGGGTGTTCTAGGTCTGGTGTCGGATCTCAAGATGCATTGCATCTTCCACATACGACAAAGTTTTCTGATACCTACTCTGTTCTTCGTAGACATTTTGACAAAATTTGGCGTAGATGGTGTACCTCTTCGGACAAATCTGAGGTCCAATATGGTACATTACTTGACATCAACAGAGACATAAAGAGAGGAGGTTAGGTACTCTTGATAATGTCCTAGTTTGACAGTTTTCCGTCCCAAGAAGGGACAGATTATGTCTTACCATATAATTCTTCAATGGGCTATGTCTTGTCCTTTCTAGGACCTCTTATTGTCTGACTCTGAAAGTCATATAGCGTACACATCACGAACCATTTCAGGAGGCCTTGGAGCATCCAAAAAGTAACGATTTTGAACTGATTTTGGACAGATTTGGTGCTGCGAAAGTCGCACTTTCGAACCTCCTCTCGGACAGATTTGGAACTAATTGGGCCATATAACAACCCTAGTTGGACCAGCTACTTTTGCACATATTTTGGCCATCTTATGTACGAACTTAGTTGGCCATGTTTCGGCACACATTATGTGCCATTCTTTCGGGACAAATTAGTACACATTTAGATTACTTCAGGGACACTTAAATCAGGATCTCTTTGGACCAATTCACGTCCATTTTTGGGCCATACTTAGGTATTTTACATTGCTTGTAGGGTTCTGTCCTTCGGTCTGTGACGGCAGTACAGTACCATCCGCGGGCAAAGCGGCGACTTCTGCAGCAGCTACATCCTGGTGTTCTTCCGGATGTTCGGCTTTGTGCTCCACCGAAGTCGTGCGTTCCTTCTCAGGCTTTCGCGATAAATGCGCGTTGTTTGCGTCTTTCCGCTTGTTCGGCAGTGCGGCAGGCGTCCTCTCGCGTTCACTACGACTTGCATGCGACATTGAGGCCTGCAACGGCGTTTCCGTCGACGACGGCGACAGCGACAGCGAGCGATTTGCCTCCTCCTCCCCCTCCTCAGTTGGAGCGTCGGGGGCGGTGGTAAGTATTCCCGCAGGGGCCAGTATCCGCGTGCGTACGTGAGCGGCAGCAGAGACCGACTGGTGAGGCTCCAGCTCAGCCAGCAAATCAGCAAGTCCGCGGTTGGGATGCTGCAATACTGACAGTGAAGTGGGAGCTTCCGCTTCAGCGGCTGTTTCTGCAGTAGGCGTAGCGGTGTCCGACGTTTCCGCTTACGTTTCCTGAGAAGCAGACGTTTGTGCAGGCGTTACGCGATCCCGCGAAAAACGCTCGTGCTCTCCCTTGATGTCAAGGACAACCGTAGTTTCGGCAACTGAAATGACCCGGTAGGGGCCATCCGCGATAGGAGAAAGCTTGTGGCGGTTCTCCTTCTCGGGATTGTAGTATTCCTTCCGTATGAAGGCATAGCTACCTTCCCTAATCTGAGGGGCATGTCTGCGCACTCTTGCCTCGAAATTCCGCTTGTAGGCGGCTTGTGCCTTAGCGATATTCTGCCTAACCGTAGGAATAATCTTCGTGAGCCATTCCTTCCACGCGTCCTTATGGAGGCGGGGCGAGGGGAACTTTTCCAGTACTGGCTGTGGCTCGATGACCACCGACGGTAGAACGCGTGATAGCACAAGCTCGAACGGCGAGATCTGAGTAGTACGATGGACCTGCGTATTGTAGGCATACATCACCGCATAGGTGTACTGATCCCATTCCGACGGATGCTCGGCAACGAATGTCCGTAATGCATTGAGCATTATGCGGTTAAAAGGGTTCAACCTTCTCGTTACTCTGAGGATGATATGTTGTCGTGAACCAGTTTTGGATCCGCAGGATGTGGCAGACGTCTTGAAAGAACTTATTCGCGAATTGCGGTCCATTATCCGATACCAAATCAATCGGCGGTCCGTAGACAGAAACCCAGTGTGTGACGAAAGCTTGGGCGACCGCACTGGCGATAACCTTCTCAAAGGCACAGTCCGTACCAGCTTAGAAAAGCAGTCGGTGATCACCAGTAGAAACTGGTTTCCCTGACGGGGGCGAATAAACTCACCGAGCAAGTCAATAACCACGAACTCCAGTGGAGCCCTAGCAGGGAAGAGTACCAATTTCTTGGAATACTTCCGCAGTTTGACGAGGTTCTTCGCGCAATCAGAACATCCATGAACAGTGGCATACGAATTGAAAGCCATCGCTGGCCAGTAGAAGTCCTTCCTCAAGGTGTAGTACAGCTTCCTGCCACCATGGTGGGCTGAGAGCTTCGCATAGTGCGACAGATGCAGTACTCATGACTGAAGTGAGTGAGGAACCAAAATCTGTGGCCTGCGCGCGACAGTTCGGATGAGGAATCCCTCGTCGTCCTCGACGAAAGGCAGTCGTGCTCGACCGTTCAGACGGCTACGAATCTCCGTACAGAAAGCGTCCGTGTGCTGCTCCCTGATGAGTTCTCCCGGCTTGATCAGTACGAAAGAACCCGGTTCTGGGAGCGTGTCTGACACGGCTAAAACAGCATCGTAGATGTCCCATCCTTCCGAATCTTCATCGGCATCGCTCGAGCCGTCTTCTGCGAGGAAGCACGATATTTCCAGGTCATCGACTGGCGCAGCTTCAGCCGCTGTTTCCAAACGGGACAGTGCATCTGCCTGAGTGTTCAGGAGTCCTTTCTTGTAGCGGATTTTAAAGTCGAATTCCGACAAGCGAAGTCTCCACCGCATCAAGCCGCCAGATGGCTCTGCTATAGAGAGTAGCCAGCGTAGGGCCGAATGATCGGTATGAACAATGAAGCGAGTTCCCATAAGATAGGGCCGCAGTGTCTGTAATGCCCACACAACAGCCAAGCACTCCTTCTCGGATACCGAGTAATTCCTCTCGTGAACATTGAGGCTTCTTGACCAATACCCAATTGGCAATCTCTCGCCTTCCTTGATGGTCTGGGATAATGCACAGCCAACTTGGTAGTCGCTCGCATCCGTACCTACTGCATATGGCAAACCAGCCCTAGGCAGGGATAAAACAGGTGGCGATGTCACCGCGTCCACGAGCGACGAGAAAGCCGCGACCTTGCGGTCGTCGAATTCTTCCAGATCGACTGGCTGTCCTTTGCGGAGGAGCTCATTCAACGGCGCCGCAATGTCCGCAAAGTTCGGTATGAAGCGGCGGTAGACATTACACAAGCCGAGAAAAGATCGGAGTTCCGTCTGCGTCCGCGGATGCTTAGCCTCTTTGAGGGATTTCAAGCGAACCTCGTCTATCGACAGCCGTCCAGGACGGATAACGTGGCCGAGATACCTGACGGTTTCGGTGAAGAACTCACACTTCTTGAGCTTGAGCGTAATGCTTGCATCTCGTAGGACTCGCATCACATCCCGTACGTGGGTCAAGTGTTCGTCCAGGTTGTTGGAGTAGACAATGATGTCGTCCAGGTAAACCAGGCAAGTCTTCCACTTGAAGCGGGCGAGCAAAATGTCCACAGCACGTTCAAATGTGGCTGGCACGTTCGTTAACCTAACGGGCATCCGATTGAATCGGTATAATCTTTCATGGCAAACGAAGGCTGTCTTGTCACGATCTTCAGCCCTCACGGGAACTTGCCAATAGCCCCAATTCGCGTCTAGGGCCGTAGAAACTTTCGCGTCCCCCAATGAATCGATGCATTCGTCCATTCGTGGGATATGATACACATCCTTGACTGTAGCCGCGTTAAGCTTGCGGTAATCGATGAAAAATCGCCAAGACCGATCAGCTTTGGGCCCGAGCACCACCGGCGATGCCCAAGGCGACTGAGCCGGCTCGATAACTCCAGCGCGGAGCATTTTCTCAACTTGAGCTTTTTCCTCCTGCCGAGCTGTCGGTCCTGCCCTGTAAGGGTGCTGTGAAATGGGCCGAGTATTCGGTAGCAAATCAATCCGATGTTCGGTAATACCAATCTTACCCAGTGTGCCATCCCACATGGGCGTGAACTCTTCGAGCATGTGCCGCAATTTATCGCGGTGAGTCTCTGGGACGTGTTCAAGATCCAGAGACTCCAGTTCCTGTACTGCCTTATCCTTCGTGTCATCAGCACTACGGTCGTTATCATTACTTTCCGACGGGGTCGGCATCGCTTCCCTCGCCAGGCTGCAGTTATCCGCATCCGGCGCAGTTGGCTTAGCATCTCTCGACGGACTGTTTGGTCCAGTCTTCGGTTCGGAATTGTTCCCTTCCGCCTCCCCCTCCTCAGTTTCGAGGGTACCGAGAACTTCGGCAATAGAAACCTAGGTAGGCACTATAGCCGCGGGGTGCGGGAGCAATGATCCAATAACTTGGCTCCTAACCAACCGTTGAGGGAAACGGCTGAAGTTCGCAACCAGCACCTGAAAAGGCTTCTCGGGTTCGACGAAAACGATCCCATTAGCCAGGGCGAGCTAATGCTTCTCCTGCAACGCAGGCAACGGTTGCACCGTTTGTAAGCCACATTGTGGATACGTCACAGTAATCCAGACCTGCGATTCAGGCGGGATGAAAATAGACCGAGCTACTCGGAGTTTTGTAGACTTCCGTCCATCGGTTGTAGGCTCCTGCGCAGCAGGCAAAAGGACTTGCTTCTTCAAAACCCGTCGAAGGGGACGCCTAACGATCGGTACAGTAGTCCCATCTTCGACTTCGATGGTTCGCTTCCGCGGTCGAATTGCCTCGACGAAGCGGTCACAGAAGTCGCAGCCGAGGATAACCGGCGCAGCGAGTTGCTTGCAAACCAAGGAATCGAGCTTCGCCACGTAGCGGCCAAGCCTGACCAGCAGGTCTATTACTCCCACAGTCCAGAGTCGGCGATTGTTCGCATCCGCTATGTCAATATGCGGCGCCGCACGAACGCGAGACCGCAAGTGCGGCGGAATCATCGATTCAACCAAGAAGTTTGGACCAGCTCCTGTATCGTCTGTCTCTTGCAGATGCTAGTTTTTGGCGAGGGTCGTCCAGAAATTGGCAAGGGTCGTCCAGTAAATTTTTTGAAAAAATATCGAGATCAATTATTTCAAAATTTGCAGATAATTGCTTGGGTCGTCCAGAATCGCTGTGCAGTAAATACTGGTGGGTTTTCCACTCGTGCTAGTTCTTTAGTCGAGGGCTACCTGAACTGTATTTCGCGAAGTCTAGGTTCAGTTTCCATTAAGGTGCACATTACACGATACCTTCTGCGGAATGATACCCTGCAACGCATGGAATACTAGTGCTAGTACAGATGATGCCCATTATGAAATCATACCGTTTTATTCGTATCTATTCTTCTATCGACCGCTTTTGCTAACCACTACTTCGCTATATTACATGTACCATATCCCCATGATGGAGCGGGTGTAGGCGCAATCTGCGGCAGATGCCGCAGACTGCACCTCCACCATCGGCTGTATCGGTAGAACAAATACGCACTCCGAGAGGATGAGGCGCGAAGCGCCTCATCCTCTCCGTTCCTCATGTAGGGAACCATGCCCAGATGCATGGTTCCCTACTTGAGGAACCTGCACCTGCAACTCGTGAGCTACGTCCGCATCAAAAGTCATTTACCTGTATACGCAAGCAGAAAGTATCCATAAGTTAGTCAATTCTCCGTTGAATGCATTTGAAATGCGATGGAACGTACCATTGATAAGAACAAAACAGAAACGTTGCGCTAGAAAAGTCGAGGGACCTAGTAACTCGCAAAATGAAAAAGAAGAAGGAAAGGGATCGGTTAGATTACCAGCCCACCATCATCGTAAAGCGCGAAAGGTGTCGAAGCGAGAACTCACAACCAAGGACACCAAGAATGCCCATGCAGCAAACATACCTCAAGATGCGATAAACGAAAGAGCAGCCTATGTCCCAACCAAGTACCAGAATCGCCTATCCCGAACAGCCAGAGATCGATCTTGAGAGACGAAATGAAATTGGTCGTTTACTTGTATACGCAAGCAGAAAGTATCCATAAGTTAGTCAATGCTCCGTTGGATACAGTTGAAATGCGATAGAACGTACCATTGATAAGAGCAAAACAGAAACGTTGCGCTAGAAAAGTCGAGGGACCTAGTAACTCGCAAAAGTAACCCAAAGCCGTTTTCTTGCCGTGTACATGTCGCAGAGCGCGAAGAGACGTGGTGAGGATTGGTTAGTTTAGAACAAAGATACGTAGAAGGAAATGGAAGCACGTACGAAAAGACTGCACGGAATACATCCGTGAGATACGGATGCTGTCCGCTTTATGGAGGCATCCGACGAGGGCGGAGAAAGAGAATGAGGTACGCTTCATGTCCGCTTAATGGATTCCATTCTCAGCACGCTACTTCGTAATCCGTCGTACTTTTTTCCGCCCTCGCACTTCGTAGCGAGTGCGAGGGCGGAAAAACGTACGACGGAGCGGAGTAGAACGCGAGGATGGCACGGATCACGACGGTAACAAAAGGTCGGACGTCGGACGGGCGGGGGCGGCGGCGGAGGGAAGAGATTTATTTTTCTGTGCGAGATTGGACAAGTGTACAGCGTACAACGTTGGGAAACCACAGGTTTATAACCAGTGGTAGATAATACGAGAAGTACACCCTTGTGTTGAGGTCGACGTGTACCTACGTTCCTTTTTGAACGAAAGCACGTGATTAAAACTCAAAATATATCCTCCGTTCTGAGCAAGACGTCGATATTGACTGTCGCTCGACCTCCTTCTCCCTTCGGACGCCCTTCCCTTGCAGTCTTTGTCGTCGTTTCTCGTTCATTTCTTCTTCCCATGGTCTACTACTGTACACATAAGAAGCGTGGGTGCCCCTTCGTTACTCGCCGAGGAGTCTTATCTCTTCAACAGCATGTCAACCATTGCCCGTTTCGTCTGAAAGCAGCGCTGGAAGACGACAATAGCCGGCCCATTCGGAGAAGCAAGCGTCTCAAGCTTTCCGCGCCCGCGCCCGCATCTTCCGAAACGGTCACTGCCCCTTGTCGCCTTCCCGAGCCTCCAGTGTCCGAGGACATCTTCGACCCCACTCCGTGCGCGCCTCCTATTCCGGACACTTCGCATTGTGTTTCTCCTTCCCCGGGTCCCGCGTCATTAGAGCGAGAACACGGAAGCAGTTCCCGCCCAGTGCCTTCTGAGGAGGCCCTAGGTGATTTGCATATGGATTATCTCACGGTTTGTCTGGCTTCAGTAGCTTCCAACCTTGGTCATCGTGAGGCGGACGAGCTAATTGGGCTACTTCGGGACCCGCGATTCTCGCAAAAGCGATTCAACGAGACCATAACAAGTTCCAAGCGCTGTACAGAACTGAAGAAGGCCATTTTCGAACGATACGCCTCAAAGGACGGTTTCAATCGCAGAACTGTCTCGCCAGAAGGATGTAAGTTCAGCGCCACCCTCTACACGAGAGACCCCGTTCAGACACTTGTGAAACAGCTCCAGTTGGCTAACAACGAAAACACATTCTTCCACCCTATACCTCAGACCCACTCCACGAAAATATCTCACCCCATGTCCGGCTCTCTCGCAAGAAACGCCACCTCAAAACTTAAGGAAATGGTCATGGGCTCTTTGGATAGTAGAATAGTGTGGTACTCCCAAGAAATAAGTTACAGTGAATCTTTCGTAGGTATTCTGCATGTATACACCGATAAGTCTTCAACAACTCTAAAGCAAACATCGGTTACCGCCTGTACTCTTCACCTCATATTTCTCAACTTCTCCGACGAGCTACGCCGTAAGCGCATCCGTGATGACCTCACAGTAGTGGCATACTTTCTTACAACACTGGTACAGGTTTTCGCATCTGAAGCAGACGCAATGCCATTCGTTTCTAGCAAGTCTCTACGCGATTCCAGGATGGACATCCTTCAAGAATCTCTTCGTCAAGTCCTGTAGCAAATTATACATCTAATGCAGAAAGGTTTTCAGTTCATCGGCGAAGACGCAGTATATCGAGTGTGCTATCCTCTGCAAGTCTTTGTGCGGATATTCTGAGGCTAAGGACATTCTGTCTACTCTTCATAGGAACCAAACGGAAAGCCCTTGTCATAGATGCAAACTCCCTTCCTCATCTTTAGGCGGTAATGTTCTTACGTCATTCACTGGACTCTCCCAAAACCACACTAAAAGCGTCAGAAAGACATACTCAGTTATTCTCGAATATGCAAAGAAAGGCGAAGGAGAAAGAAACTTACGTCGTACAAGGGAGACGAGATCCAAGTCGGATATTTTCATGCGTTCCAATTCCATATCTCTCATTCTCTCGTCCATCAAAACCGCCTTGACCGTAAGATTCATCCAGGGGTTATTTCTATGCAGTCTGTTCGAAACAAGGAGAGCTCGCTTCGAACAGTTACGCAACTTGCATCTCGGCATATTGAAACTGATTAATATTCCAGAAATCGAGAGACTGTAGTCAGAGACCCTAAGCACTGCAATAGAATCATCATGTTTCTATTGCAGTGCTTAGAGCGGATGATCCGCGTCACGTTCATTTCGAACGATACGTACTCAAATCCAGAACTTTACAAACGCAAATCTATCTTCCATGCAATGCAACTTTTCTGTCAGAAGTTTGCCTATAGATTTGTCCACGACGAAGAAAGGCAGGTTACTGAATGGAACCTTCACCAAGGCAGATCTCCTTTGAATGATGGAGGGCAAAGCATACAAAGACATTGACATATTTTTCCTTTCATGATGGAAATCTTTGAAATCTGATGGGGAGCGCAGGACACGGCCCCAATCAGAAAAATTTTCTCTCAGTACTCGGACGTTGCTTGGAATAATTATAGGTGCATTAGTGGGCCATGATGTAATGAAAGCTCTATTTCGTCTCTTCGGTGGCAGATTGAAGCCTCCAAATGCTGCTCGACAACGTAGTCGGCAGCAATTCATAGCTCTGGAAGTGGAACTCTGAAGTTTTATAACGGCTCTTAACAGAAGAAGAACTAACACCTTTGGCAGCATTTTACGGTATCTTCACAACACGTCGATTTATATCTCCTCTTGTATTGTTGCTGACAGGCCTTGTTACCGAGAGGCGAAGCGATAGGAGTTCAATATTGGAACTATTGTCATGTGCTACAAGCCCAAGCATGCCGGGCTGAAGGGTTTTCATAACTACCATATGTTTTGCTTTCAACTACCACTCTTGTTGCGTTTTTCTTCCATAGATTTTTATACTGAATGAATTTAGCATATAGGATCTGCTACAGCCCCCGTTCTCTAAACCTGTGAGGATCATGTAGTAGTTAGCTGATCAAAACTCCATTTGGTTCTTTTTAGTGTTCCGCAGAGAAATCCACTACCACTATAATTCAGGGATTCTATGATCGTTGAAGGCTTTCTGTGCTGTTTACCAGCCCGTCAGAACGAACCAATTAAATTTCGATATTGGCGTAAAAAGCCAGAGCCGATGGGCTCATGCTAGACGATATTACCTCATCTACATCATCGGTGAATTTGTATCTTCACCGAAAACAAGGGTGGCGAGTATTTTAAGTAGCTACCTACTGTCATCACTCTGTTTATCTGCAGCTCATCCCGGCGCATTACCACTTTTGTGCGTGAGAGTGTTGAGGCGCTTTTGTAGTTCGTCACCGTGCTGCTCTGAGCAGTGTAAATAGTGTAGTTTGTCAATAAGTACACAACTTGTAGCAAACACATGGTCGTGAGGTTTTTTAACTAGATGAGCATCATTTGGATACGAAAACTAGTTGAGTCTTGTCCAATGAATGTATATTGTGCTTGCAACAAAAAAACTGTGAGTAATGCATCAAACTGTGTTTTGGGAGGTTTGGAAACGCTGCAAAACGGTTTAAAAATTTGTCTGTGAACAGGTGGTTGTAGTGGATTTAGACTTATGCGAGTAATCACTGCGCTCTCAAATTGTGCTTTTTAAGAGCTTATAATACTTGAGATATACTCTTATTGATGTACAGCCGGCGTTGTATATACAGCTCTTTTACCTCCTGCCAATCCACGTGGCCAGCAGCGTTCACGTGTTGGCGGGCAGGTGCACCGTAATAAGTGCGGGAAGTGTGGAGGAAGGTGTTTTGGGAGGTCTCTGCATGGTGCCAAAATGTGGCCAGAACGTGCGCGTGGGCGTGGGGGGGGGTCGGTTGTGTTAGGGTGGCTACCCTAACACAACCGGACCCCCCCGTCCGCGGGCACGTTTTGGCCGGTTTTCTAAAAAATGTGCTTTTTTATGCCTGCGGGCGGGGGGGGTCGGTCGTGTTAGGGTAGGTACCCTAACACGACCGGACCCCCCCGCCCGCGGGCACGTTTTGGCCGATTTTTTGAAAAATGTACGATTTTATGCCCGCGGGCGGGGGGTCCGGTCGTGTTAGGGTACCTACCCTAACACGACCGACCCCCCCCACCCGCGGGCACGTTTTCGCCTCATTCTGGTAGCGTCCACAGACTCATGCGGCAGTCTTCCTTCGAGACGACGCTGTCGCGCAGCGACTCATCAGCCCCAATCAGCCTGTGGCATCGCCGGCACTTGAGCTATAGTCGGCACCGTTGGTACCGTTGGTACCGTCGGTACCTTCCGCAAACCGAATCCACGCCCTACACCCGCGCACCGCTCCCGCTTCCCGCACTGCACGCGTCGCAGGCGCTCGCCACGAGAACATGCACAAGATGGACGACAGTCGCCAGCGCGTGATGCTCAAGCCACGGCTTCGTGCCGCGTGCGAGGCCGACAAAAATGGCTTTCTCCTCGAGCAGCAGCTCCTCCAACTGTGAAGGCATTTGGCAGCGACGACTGCGTCTGGCAGGCCGAACGCAACCGTGTAGGATCTTCCTGCATGGCGGTCTCGTTTGTCACGAGACTTGCGGAGAGATTCAACCAACGGGAGGATGTCATGCCGCTGAAGTGGATTGGTTCCCTCGGGTGCCATTTACGCAGGTGAACGAACGAAGGAATTGATTTACTCCCGTGTCTTTAGCGATCGGCTACGCATGCGAGCGCCGCGTTGGCCGCTGTGCTGCTCAAGACGGCGGCGATTTCAATCGCCAGCCACAGAGGTAAACGCTTGTGACAAGCGTTTTGCCCTCCGAAAATGCCATTATGTTCTTCCAAGCTTGTCCCTGCCATGCCGCTTGTTTGTGGTTTCCATCTTGCATGAACCCCTTGGGTGAGGTAGGGTGCCATGGCGTTTGGTCGATTGCTTCGCTCCGATAGGGGTGAAGCAGCTCTGATATAACATATCAAGCCACCTTGTTCTGCTAGACCAATCTGTGTTCCATATTCCTTACGTGAGGCGGGATCGATGTGTCCTGTAGAGACCTCAAGCCGTCATAAACCCTGCAGATACTGAATCTGACAGGAAACCAACGCTTTTGATTCGCTCTCATGGATGTGTTCCCAGCTGATCCTCTTCAGTCAAACCTGCACAGGACTCAGTTGGTAAGCAATGATAATCTCATCTACTCCGATGCGCTCCCGGAAATCACGACTCGTGCCTACTTAGATCTCGGCTGCACTGATTCGAATCCCTACCTCAAAGTCGACTCGTTCGCCACCGCCAAACTACGCAAAGATGAAGCAACTTTTCATCTCATTCTTCGTATTCCTTGTACTTCTGTCCGCGGCCAGATCGCAGAGCAATCTACCACCCGAACAGATTGCTGAGGAGCTCACCATTCCCTTGACAATCTTCAATGAGCTTGTCACTGTCCTATTCCCGAATGAAATCTTGCGCATGGAAACACCGATCGCTGTTCGATACGCACTGTTATTCGTTGTCGCCATTCATGAATATACATCGGCTTTTCATCCCTTCGCGTTATCGTTCCTAGGTATTCGCCACTCCATACCTTCTCGCTTCTGCTCATCACCGCTTTCTCTGGCTATCATCGAACGTCAAATCTTTTTCCGTTTGATCGAGCCAGAGTTCTCTCAGGAGATTCCCCCATACGCCGCCTTTCTCCAGCGTTTTGACATTAACCCATTCGACAACTCGACCGACACTGATACTGAAGTGGGCTGGGCAAACGTCGTATCGAAGGACCTGGTAGAATACTTTACCGAAGATGGTTGGAACTCTTTGGGAGATCTGTCAAGGAATGATTACCTCGCACCGTTCGAAGATGCCACTGGTTACGAGCCGCAAAATCCAGCAAACTTGTCTCCTAGTAAGCTATTCAAACCACTTCGATGGCAACCACTGACTCAGCAGTCTGACTTCCGTGGCAGGTTTGCCACACAGGTGCACGTTGCGCCTCACCTCGGAGCACTCGGAAAACCGCTTGTGATTGGAGAACGGGAGTTCGAATCCCGCAGAGTTCCACCTGTTTACGACACCCCCAATCGGAAGAAGAAGATTGGCCAAAGGGATCTCCGAAAAGTGAACAAGTTCATCGCGGATCTGTTGTCTTTGTCGAGATCCGTTACAGAGGAACAACTTGCACTGGCCTATTGGTGGGAGAATAAGTTCTTCTCCTTGGGTTCCTTCATTCCTTTCTATGGAAGGCAATTGAATTTGACGCCTGTAGCGCTTTCCAGGTTGTTCCTTGGAGAGATGATGGCTCAGCACGACGCAGTTCTCCTCGCTTGGAAAGAGAAAAGACGCCATGACTATTTCGCCAACAGACTTTGATTCGAAGACTTCTGAAGGGAAGGAAAGTGACGGCTTTCAAAGGGGTCGGAAAAGGCGTTGGTGTTGTCTCAGCTGAGGAGTGGGAACCGGTTCTTAGAACGCAACCGCATTCGGAATATCCGTCTGGGTCAGCAGCAATTTGCACGGCTTCGCTGGAACACCTTCAGATGGCGTTGAGCTCTCCTGACATCAATGAGGGTGGATCTATTCCCAAGTTCGAGCTGAATCTACCGCAAGGGGTGGCCTTGAGCCCGATCACGAGCAATATAACTCTATCGTTCGAGAGTCTCAAAGCTGCGAGCGATAGCTGCGGATTCTCAAGACTAACTTCGGGGGTGCACTTCGAGCCTTCCGTGCCAGCTGGAAGCCGGCTGACGACTGGAGTCGGCGCGGCAGCATTCAAACATGTGAGTGATCTATACGCAGGAAAGGTGCCAGAGTTTTGTACGAGGTGTCTGCGCCATTAGTTTTCATCCATGGTTCTCCGAGAGAGCTTCCCTCACGCAGCCTTGATCTTCAATGCAAACGGGATCGCTTTCCTGGCACTCATGTTGATGAATAAAGAACGACGCTGCTCTCGCTATGATCAGAACGTGTTCGTCAATCTAGATTGGTAGGATGTGTTGGCACGGGCGCCGGCGCAAATGATGATCTCTGAGAGGCATCGCCAGCACCCGTAATCATGTTGGGCACAGGGCTTCAATTTGTACAGCTGGAGCTCAATACTCTCGCCGTGCTCATCAACTCGGCGACAACTTGAGAAACCAGTTGTGATAAACTTTATCAGAAGACGGAGCGCGCTCTTCCCCAACGTTCGACTCTCGTTGTTCGCGAATATCTTAGTGGACGTCTCCTACCCTCGTAAACACTCAAATGTTCTTTTCGCCGCATACAACTCTTCGCTCTCTTCTGCTCCAAACTTTTCGGGATACGCAGTCGTACGTTTCCGCAAGATTCGCAGCCTCGCCGCCGAAAAAGTTTATCTATCGTCAGCAGCTGTCTCCCATCGCCATCCCGGCAGCGGAGCCCAAAGCGCCGACCCCCCGTCTTACTAATCCCAGTGGTACTGGAAGAGCCCGCCGTAACAGCCGCAGCAAGGTCCAGCGTGACGGCACTTGTGCCGGTAACATCGTACAAACGCCGATAGAATAGCATGCTCACCCGACCGACTCTATGCCGAACCCCTAGCCCAGACCGTGTGTCGCACACCACTCTTCTCAAATACAGCGCGATCAAGATGAAAAACGGTGCTGCCCATGCGATGGTGATGCCAATGACATTTCAGAGCATCTTCGAACCGAGCGGCAGTGCCACGCAGTGGAAATTTGTGAAGCATACCACCCAGATCAATGGCCCTGACGCGCATAGAACCAGTAGATGCTTCCGGCACCGACACAGTCGAACGCGTTGGTAACACAAAATAGATCGATCCTCGTGCCTTGACGTGTATCGAGTGGAACTGCGGACGATCACGCAGAAGATTTGATCGACGTTGAACGTTCACAAAACCGGGTGAACTCCGAAAGCGCTGAGCGGTCTTGCTGGGTAACAAAGTGCTGGCATGAGTGCGGAGATGCCAATCTCCTCGAGAAATGCGTTCAAGTGCCTCACGGTTCCATCCAATGCGGACCAGTCTCGCATGCAAGTGATAACGATCGACGCGTAGAAGAAGACAACATTGGTCCGATAAGACTAGTCCAGCGCCACGAAAACTCTCTTCGCGACGTGAAAGAAACAGACATGAGAAAGGTTGAATCGAAGACGGCCAGCAACGACCACGCCTTGCTGCGCGTCCGTTGGCAAACGCTTCACATCAAGCCGCATCCACACATAACGCCCCAAACACATCGATCTGACCGAATCGAATGGCGCGGACGCAAGCCCAAAAGCTGCGCGAACCACACATGTGCAGGACTCTCCGCCGTAGGCGCTGACGAAAACAGTACAGCGAAGCGCAACAGCACATCAATCAGGGCGACCTGACAAAGGCGTAGACGCAGATGGGCTGGGTGCGGGTGCGCCAGGGTCTTGGAAGGCGATTTCGGCGTATCGGCGGCGTGGCGGTGGCGTGTGAGGCGCAGAGAGATCGACGACGGGCGGATGCCCCCGCCGGAATACCTGGAAAGTTTAGCCGGTGGGGCTGCGGCTAGGCGCGGCGCGTGCCGGAGCGGTGGTCGGGATGGCGCCAGCGGGGCGTCGAAGACATGAGAGGAAGGTGCGCGCGAAGACGGTCAGTGCCGTTTGCCTCCTAAAAAACACACTGCACGCAACGCCAGCCAAAATGTAGCGCATGCTGTTCGAGCTGAAGCGCCTCGCTGACGCGCGCGAGGGCTCGCATTCCCGTGCTCGGCGCACTCCGCGCGCGGCTGTCTCGCGCCGCAGAGCTGTGCGTCGTCGATGTGACGTGGCGCGCGACGCCTTCCAATGTGCGCATGTTGCGCGCTTCAGTCATTTTATACGCGCTGTACGTGCAGTACAATTGCGCTAGGCTCCTTCGCGCTCCACCCCCGCGTGCACTTACGCGTGGGGATCGCTGCCGTTGCCCGTCATCACTGGCACCCTGCCATACCGCCCGTAAACCACGCCCTCCGTTCGCTCACGGACCTCGCTTCCAGCCTCCCGAACTTTAGCGCGCGCCACTCGTTCACCGTCGCCGCCATCCCGCCGTGAGTCGTCGTCGACGCCGCGTCTCGCGCCGATTTGCGTGCTGCTACTGCTGGCTACCAGAGCCCTCGCGTTGCCGTCGCTGCTGTAGTGACAGCAGCAAAACCCGCAGCTATTCTAGTTTCTCTACCTGGGCGCGGGAGGCCCGGACCTCTCCTTTCGGCACCCGAACGAGGCCCATCGCCGCCGGTGACCCCGTCTCCGACGGGTTTCAGCTGGGCACGACCATGATCACGCGCAGCCGCACCGGCCGCGACGTGGTCCTCCTCATGTCGGCGAGCCAGTCAAATTAAGCGCTGTTCTACAACGACATTGCCACCGATACGCAAAACTTCAACGGCTACTTCGACGTGGAGTTGGATACCGTGCGCGATTCGCATGACCCTGCCAATGGTATGGACTTCTTCTTTTTGTGGGACTGCCCGAGGTTAGGCTATGCCATGGGTATTGCGCATACATTTGTGGGGCTTGGCATCATTATCGACACCTTTTCCAACTCTCGAACGCGAAATGTACGTTTATGTGTCGGACGGAACAAAGCAATGGAAGCCTGACACCGATGGCGCGGATACCGAGCTTTTCGAGGGCTGCTCGCTTGAGATGAACCACCCGATTCGCCTGTACGTCCAGCTGCTCGGTGGCAATCTTCACGTGGGCGTCGCTTTGAACCCACGCGCCCCATAACGCTGGCATACGTGCTTCAAGGTTTGGGGTGTGCAGCTGCCATTCTCTGGTGGTGGCTACCTCGCACTCCCTGCTGAGACCGGCCCTTTCTTTGCCAATCATGAGGTCCACGACGCCGTCTTCATTCATGAATCCGCTCAGGTTGCCCACACTTATCGATCCGACTACTATTCGCAGCAGTATGGCGCCGGTTCTGCTTCCGGAACTACGGACCGACCACCGTGGTCTGTGACAGCAACAGCAGCGGAAACAGCATCAACAACAGCAGCAGAGCGATAATTCGCGCGGCTACGTGCCGCCGGCTTTCAATGGTAGCTCCAGTGGTGTAGCACTTACAGCACCGCCCCTGCTCCGCCTCCGCATCGCACCGATCTGAACCCTGCCGCGCGCATGCACCGCAGAGAGGACGCCACCTCGTCGATCTCAGGCTCTTCGGACCTGCAGGTGTACGAGGTGTACAACTCTATGACGTCCATTTTCAAGGGCCTCGGCGACGAGAATGCGCAAGAAAGAAAGCTTGGAGGGTGTGCGCCAAATCATTGCGCAACTCATTCGCGAGATGGAGAAACAAAAGGGCGACATGTGGCAGTTGGTGGCCGTTTTGAAACCTCTTAAGGCTACTGCAGGCGACTTGTCGTATGCTTCGGGCAGGTTTTCTAGCCAGTTGCAAGGCCTTCATAACTCGCGGCGTGCGCTTAAGTAGAAGACGCATAACATTTCTGATTCGCATGATGATCTGAACGAGGAGTTGGTGGATCATCACGAGAGCATCACCGAGCAGTCTCCTGGCGGAAGTGGTACCCTTATCATGTTCGTACTCATTCAAGCGCTTTTGAGAGTTGGCGTATACCATGTCAATAAGATGTCGTTGGCCGTGCGGAAAGTGCATCGAATGGTCTAACACCACGAGAAAATCTTACTGCCAGCCTTTGGGCGACATCATTGGCACGTCGAGGGAAAGAAGATTATCCTGAAAAGCCGTCACTGATGCACTCTATCGTCGTCATCAGAATGTGGTCGCCGGTTCCGAGTTCAGACCATTAGCTTTCTGTTCTTCTTTTATACACATGCCCCCGGGTGATGATGCAGAGTTAACGCGCTTTCATTCGGCATGAACAGATGGAACACATGCGTCTGGTGCTCACCCAAGGTCTCAAGCACAGCATCCCCCAACGAGTAACTACCGACGCGTACACCGCACGCATGTAAAGGCGATTACAACTAGCTTCAGTTGCGTTCAAAGCTTACTTGGATTACCTAGAATGAGCTAAAAGGGACCGCGCTTCCAAGTGAGTGGCGCGCGATTGAGTTATTCATAGTCGTTGGACGGTCACCAGGTAGATACGTAAACACACAGATTAGCTGAACCTCTTTGCCTAACTGCCTAAGCTCTACTTTTCAACCTCAAAAGCCCCAGCCTAAACTATGAACACGAAATGCCAAACGCCGTGCATAGTTTAATTGCAACGGATCGTACCCCAGGCTCGGAATCTTCGTTCCGAGACCTCTGGATCGCAATTAGCGTGTCTTCTAAAATCACATCCTTCATTGCCGTAGAATCCTTGGAAACGTTGACCAAGTGATCAAGAATTGTTAACCCACTATTTCTTAGCACTTTATACTTGGGTTCGTGAATGCCGTTTTTGCTGAGGTTTACTAATCGTTTAATCAATGTCTCAGTGCGCTCCAGGGAGTTTCTAAATTGCAGTTCATGTTTGGATAAACGTTCGGACAACTTCTCAATGGCTTGAAGTACAGTTAGTCGAATGTCCCAATCGTTCTGCATCAGTTCTTCAAACACACACAGCAAATTAAGTACGTGTTCTTCTAGCTTCTCAACGCCCGCCACCCCTGTGATTGAAGATTGCAGGCACTGAATCGCTGCTTTGCACAATAGCTTTTGCGACTTTCGCGCTTTGTTCCAAGCATCAACAGCATCTGCATCAGACCCAGTTTCCCACACCATCTGTGACACATTTGGTACGCTAGCGTTTACATCCGACGAATTTGGAGACACGAGCTCTGACAAGTGGTCCCTGACTTTCTCGTACATGCAAACGGTTTCTCGGGTGTTAACCAGCACCTTCCTCGCCGCATCAATTGCTGCAATTCGATAATCCTTCTTCCCTCGATCAGATTCGGACAGCAGGGGCTGCACAACAGCTACGCTCCCTCCGCACGACTCCCACAAAGATGCGCTTGAACAGAAATCTGCCAAAGACCCAATGGCCTCAATTGCAACATACTGTTCTTTCCAAATATGACCTGGAACCGCTAACAACGTTTTTGCGCTTCGCGACATGTACTGTACATCGACAATGTCATTTGAAGCGTTCGCGAGGTCCCCTAGCGTGGCTGCGGCGTTCCTTTTCACGCGGTACTGAGCAGAAGTAGATAGCCGTTGCTCACATATTTCACCAATCGCCTTTGCGTACAAACGAAGCCCGGCCTGAGTACTTGGCGCACCTTTATTCCAGGCGTCTTTCCAGTTCTTGCTGTCATCTCCTGCGTCGTCGTCTGTTTCACGGCGCCCCATGTATGCGAAGGGCCGTATAGAGCTTGCGTGCTGCTGGGTCGTATCGGGCGCCATCCGACACAACCCAGCAGCGAGAGACGAGGCAAGCGCGCGATCCCGAGGATACTCCGATGTGGCCTTCTTGCTAATTTTGTTCGTAGTACGTGTTATCACAACTAAATTCTCCGTCTCCATTGGAGATGTATTTCTCTTGTATCACAACCGGGAAAGGATGTGAGAGAACATCAATATATCCCCAGTGGACGCTGAAAGGGAGGATGAACTACTCTACGTGCTACCATTGTTACCCATCCGGTGTCGAGTGGTGACATATTCTTTTTTTGTCACAACCCACAAAGGATGTGACGGAAGAAGAACATGCCACCAGTCGAGACAGAGGGTGAGCAACTCTAAGTACAATCACTAGTCCCTAGCTTGCCTCCACAGGCAATATCTTCCTGTTTTGCTATAACCATCGAGTGGGGTTACGGTGGAAGAGAAAAATATCGCCGGTCGAGGCGAGGTGGGTGGGGATTATGTGAGCGCGAAAGAGGAGACAGAGAGGTGGCGCTTAAATAGTGGAAGGTGCGGGGGTGTACAGTAGATGTTTTGGCGGGAAATGGGATGAGGGAAACAGGGACAATCATGGTGCTGGATATAGCCCGTGTGGTTGGACAGTGGGGGTGGACAGCACAGTTTAGCTCGATTGCACTGTATCGCAGCGGAAACTTCGATCCAACTACTACTTCTTCTTCTGAAGATGTCGAACGGATACGTGAAGGATGAGGAGCTGTTGGCACTGTTGGAGCGGAAGGAGGTACCGCCGACGCCGTCACCAAAGCAGGAAGAGGACGTGATTACGGCGGCTGGTCGGATGTCGCAGAAGAAGGAAGTGGCCGATGAAGGAAAGAAGTGTGAGGCGAGGAGAGGGGATGGTGATGAGGTGGAGAAGGGTGTAGAATTGGAGGTGGAGGGGGTCGCAATGGAGAGAAGGGGTGCGGTGCATCTGAGTCAGTTAGAGGTTGGAGACCAGATAGAGAGTGGGGGCGGAGAGAGTGACAGGGAGATGCGGTTTCTTGTGGAGATGAAGGCAAGGGTCGGGATGTTGGGTTTGGTAATGAAGGAGCAACTGGACGATGGAATTGTGGAGATTGTAACGGAAATGGGCGGTGTGGTGCTGCGTGGGGGTGGTAGTGGTGTTTCGGTTGAGGCGATTACGAGCTTACGGAATTCGTTGTCGGTATTGGGAGTGGAGATGAGAAATCATGTGTATGGGATAGTGGAGTGTGCGGGAAGGGAGGTTGGAGAGTTGCGGGAGGAGAATAGGGTTCTGAACGAGAGGTTGGACGTGCTGGAGAAGGAGGTGAAGGAGCTGGGCAAGAGGCAAAGATTGGTGGAAGAGGAGACGCTGAAAGGAGGTGTGGAGGGAAAGACGGAGAAGGGAAGTGTGGGAATGGTGGCGGTGCAGAAGGGGTCTCCTGTGACACCGAAGACAAAGGGTGGTGGGGTTGGGGATGGAAAGAGCCGTCTGAAGAAGAGGCGTAAGGAGATGAAGAAGGTGGTGGAGGAGGTGCCGCGGGAGGGAGTGGGAGCTCCGGTGGTGACTGGGTTTAGGAGTGCGGCGGAGGTAGCGCGGACTGCGAAGGGGATTCTGAGGGGACAGGAGGAGAGAAGGATGGGAGGGATTTGAAGCCGTTTTGGGGCGAGGCGGGTATACGAGAAGGGGGAGAGTTGTGCACCTGACTTCTACAAAATGAACGCGTGATGGGCGAGAAATGGGTAAATAGCGGGGGTGGTGTGGACTGGGAAGAAGTGATGGGATGATTGAGGTGGGATGAGTTGCGATTGGCATTGCAACATGGGAGAAAATGGAAACGCAAACTAGCACGAGTGCAGTTTTGAGAGAGGATCGCGGAAAAGAGTGAATGGGGTGGTGCGGCAAAGTAGAACCTCTACAAAAACTAGGGGACCCAAGAACTAAACTGCGCGAAATGGAATTTAATATTCCAAAATTTCTTAATTTTTTGAGTGCCAGCCTCTGCTACCCCCTTGCGCGCCCCAAATAGCCCCAAAACTAGCTTAGTTTCCAAAGCGAACAGACTATATTCCACTTTGCAGAACACAGACGATCGAGCACCGACAACTGCTGAACCATGTACTGGTCGGAAACACCTAGGTCGGCGTAAACTTCGTAGCTACGTTTCAGCATGACCAGGACTCTATCCGGGAACCGGCTGTTCTTAGACCGTATCCACGGGCGACGCAAGACACCAAGGTGCTCAGAGTCCACGTCTGTAGTGGCCATTTTCCTCGAAAGGGTTGTGACCGGCGAGCGAGGCTTCTCAGCCTCAGGCGCTCTAAACCCCGTCGCTGGGGGCGCCTCTCCATTGCTGGAGGCTCCCTTGCTCAGTTTTTCTGAGCTTCGCCGCCAATCCGCGGAGGTTGCGATTCCGCACGGGCTGCTACAGTTCCACTATTCGATGGCACCGTTTCCTGGTTTCCAGGCTGAGTCTCCGCCTTCGCACGAAGGTACGATTTGTCGGGAACACTTTCCCGCTTGGCGGGCGTCAACGACTCATACTGAGGCACTATCTTCGCCATATCTCGTATGGGCATGAAGCAATTCGGAGCGATGTGCCCTGGCCTGTAACAGGTATGACAAATAAGGTGACGAAGAAGATCCGCGTTGGGCGGCCGGCGCTCTTGTCGAGGAGGATACGGGTCCCTCCATCCAGGGCGTTGGCTTCGATATCCGCCAGAGTGCGGCACGGGCAATACCGGAACTTGACGTCCGGCGTACAGAGCGGTATCTACGTCTACTGTAGACTGCTCCGTCGTCGACGGCAATTCCGTAGTCGGCATTGAACCATCAGCCTGTAACAGGTGTAGGTTGTCATAACCCCCTTGAACCGAACCTCGCGATAGAGGCAAAGAAGAGTGCCGGCCTTCTACATGAAGAAGGCGGCGCGTGCGCGTCTTGACACCAGCGCGTGCGCGAGCTGCATCTCTCTCAGCTTGGGCAAATTGAACGAGTTCCAGATAAATAATCCGGCGTTTGTTCTCCCGATAATGGGCTACCAACGTCCGAATTGATCGGTCCAGTCCATCACCAAATATCGTACACCGCTCAGCTGCGGAGAACACGTTGCCACATCTGTGGGAAGCCTTGTTACGTCGGATAGAATAAACGGTTTCCGACTCTTCGGCTCCTTGCTTCGTGTCTCGCAGCGCGAGTATAGGACCCTGTATCGCATTGCCTGTCGCGTAAGAGTGCAGGAGATATTGTACCGCTTCCGGGCAGCACGTACCTTCTCCTTCGAAGGCGCGAGACGACCCACGAACCGAATTGAATTGTTCTTCGGCTACGCCCGTCAAAAAGTACGGCAGCGCAATGTTGGCCTGTGCCTCGCTCATCCGAAGTACATCGGCTTCCGCTACGAAGCGGCCAAGAAAATCCAAGACAAGAATTGGATTTTCCCCAGAGAACTTGTGGGGCTTCAGCGTGAGCTCCATTTGTCGGAGATGGTTTCGCACCCTGCCAGTCCTACGTGAGGTCCTCTGTAGCGTCGTGTCCTCAAGCCGATAATATCGGTACGATAGCAGCTTCCGATACAGTAAATTTGTCGGTTTCAGTTCCTTCAATCCAAGGTGTCTCTGTCCTTTCGTACGGCCTCGTGCAACACTAGAAGTGGCTTCAGTAGCCCGCGAACGGGAAGCACGCTGGTGAGACCGATCGTTCTCGCTGTCCGACGAGTCGGGTGAAGATCCCACATTTTGGGCTTCCTCTTCTGAAGAGGACGAAGAAGACGAGTCAGACTCAACCTTGACCTTCTTCCTTGCCGGAAGATCCCGGGAACGGCGCGAGTGCTGAGAACCCTCCGAAAGCGGGGCTCCCGGCGCAACAGCATCAGATACGATGATTTGCTCGACGGTCTCCAGACGGGTAGCCAGGCGGTCCAGGAGTGCGGAAGCCTGCTCGTGCAGGGCAGCCGACACCTGTCGGTGTTCCATAATCTGGTTGACATCAGACCGTAAAACAAGGACGTCGCTCGAAACATCCCGGACACGGGCTTCATCGAGCCGTTGCCGGAGTTTCGTAATATCCCGGATGAGGCCTACTTGGGAGCTCTGCAGGATGCGAACCTGAGCCTCTAATTCGCGGATGGTATACTCGTCGCACCGCGACGACATAACGTCAACCGCTGCGGCGGAATCAGCCGCCGGTGCGGTTTCAGTTGGCCCACGAGTGGGTGGGGTCCCGTTATCAGAACGGAGGCCCCGGAAGCCGGTTTCGGAGCGCCATTACCGGGGACTTCGAGGGTGTCCTTCGGCATCGGGGGCAGACTTGCCGGCAAGCCGGACGAATCGGGCATAGAAGCGGCACGTGGCGCGCCACTCCCGCGACGAGGCGACATCGTTCACGGACACAGTCGACCAATTGGCAACCAAAACAACTTCGGAAAAGGGACAATGAAAGAACCGTAAGAACGGATATTCCCAACTATCTAGGCTCCAAACAAACGAATAAACTCCAACGATTGTTGGCCAATAAAGTCGATTCTAGGTTGGGAGACCAGTTTGTGGTGCAATCCCACGAGTGAGCAAACAATAGCGCGTCGCGGAAAGCGCACCGACAGGGCGTTCAAAACCTGCTCTCTATAGAGGTAGATGCAGCAGTAGAACCCTCTGATAGGGCCAGCGCGTTGCCGAGTGTAAGTCCGGGTGGCCCCGATCTGAGCGTGCAGTCAGAGGTGAAGGGGAAGAATCGGCGTAAGTATCCGGTTGTTCCGGCGAGCCACAGCGAGTGGAGATATCCAGCCTAACGGTAAGGAGTGACAGGGGATCAACAAACCAGCCGCACTGTGGAGCACTGACTCGTGATAAACGGGAATAAGTCCCGAGACTAGTGGGCAAAAACCAGTATAAGAGGGCAGAGAAACGAGAGCCGTATGACGGAAATAATAACAAAGAAACAACGAAAGATGCCGTAACGACGGTCTAGAACTTCTCAGTGGTAGAGGTCGGATGACTAGCCCGGAATTGTGGCGGCTTGCCCGATTAGTGACGAAGACCGTTCACAAGCGGCAAGAAAGTCAGAGCCAGAAGCCTCCTAGAGGTTTACTTCCCGTACAGTGGCGGCAAATGCCGCCACTTATATGCGGCACTTGAAAATATCAATTGAAATATCAAAGTACCCGGCGATGCCGGCCAATACACTACAGATGTGCACCCGTGGCAGGCTTGCCACGGCGCACCCGCTATCGGGACAACTTGGCGCACGTGTGCAGAAATACTACCTTTTCTAGACCTACCCCAAAATAGGGCCACTACCACAGTAGCCTTTCATAACCTGAGGTGTCGAAGCCGGCAACGGATCAACAAACTATGAAAAACACCTCGGTGCATCCCCACAAAGGGCGTGTTGCTCTAAACAAAGTATCTAGAAGTAAGCTAGAGATAAAGTAGAAATCACAAATGCGTAGAAATAGTTTCTACGATCTTTTGCTTTCAAACAATAGCTAATATAGAGGGTTGCAATCATCTTTATAAGCAGGGAAACATTTAAATTCATAAGGTTTTGCTCGTCTCCAACCACCTACCATTTCTCACACTAGAACATAAACAGCAACAGCTGCTGATCAACCTTTCCACCAAACGTTCCATATTTTTTTTCTTAGTATAATTGGATTCTTCTCCATAATTGGTTACTCTTTACGTCGTTGACTACTTTGTGATTCAAGCCCTTTGTTTATTTTTTCTTTTCTTTATTGCCTCCTTTTGAAGATTAGCTCTCGTTATTTTGTTTTATTATTTAAAGTTTTTGTCTGATGTTTGATAGTGACTTTTGACGAGTGATTTTGAACTTGTTTTTGAAGTTTGGCACGAGATTAAACCGGTTGGGTTTTAAATTGTGCCTCGAGTTTGACTAAAATTCCAGCCGAATTCTTTTGAGTTCTCGCCTGAATTTAGGATGGCGCTTCAACTTTTTTTTAATTATTGTTTATTTAATTTTGCAAATCTGCACCTTGCCATTACTTTGGTGGGTATCCTTTGGCATTTTTGCCGTCCGATGGGTTTTTTATCACCTGTGTCGTTTACTACAAAAATGACGTTCACAGTAACTATAGTGCAAACCCCAAACTTGTGGTGTACCAAAGTTTTCTAACATTTTAAAAATATATTAGAACTGTGACTAAAAATATGCTAATAAATATGACCAGCTAAATGAGCTTTCCGAATTCTTATGCAAAGCTTGCTTTCTATAAATCTGATTATTTCGTTCAATCTTCTTCGGTTCATTTTTTGTTAATGTCCGAAGAAGCTTCCCTATCCCCCGAAAACTGTGTGGGGTACCGGAAACGCGTTCCCCTTATTTTGTGAGGAGCACAAGAATTCAAAACGTTTTTGCAAAACATGTGCTTTTTTGGGGTATGGATCAGCCACTCTAGACCTTTGCAGAAAGCAAAAAATCATTCAACGTCGGTTTGTATTGCATCTTCTACTCAGGAATGAAGAAGACAATCTGGGTTCCCCATATTTAGTCAATCAACTCAATATAGCGTACCCTATACCGGCTCGGTTCCCCATATTTCAAGAAAATTGATAATTTTTTGTTATACGGATGTCTCTACAGTCATTTCCTTGATGTTTTAATGAAATATGGGCAATAATCTGGGTTCCTCATATCTTTCGGGGGCTATTCACTGAATGTGTGCAGCTGCTTCATTATACTTCATCCTCCATTGTGCCAAAACAATATCTTCAATCTAATTTTGATAGACTCTAGTAAGTTGTTTACTCAATTTCGAAAGTCTTCGCTTGAGACACACTGGAACTTCTGTCGAAGACTGAAAATTGGAGGCTCCATTAAGAATAGCTCCGGAGAACGGCTCTAAGTTCGTGTGTAGTGCTGTCAGCTGCAGATCAGCTTTGCTTCGCTACCATCCTTCCGGCCAAAGCGAGAGAGTTGCTCATCAAGATCAACGCCATAGGCCATACTAAAATAATCCTTAGTATTCCCAATTAAAAACATTTCTCGGTAAACTAATTCAGGAAAAGAGAGTGTAGATAATATACGCTTAGGAACAGAAGGAGTAGAACAAGTTGGTGTCCAACGTTACGGCGGTGGTAAATAGGCGTGGAATCGTTCACAAAGAAATCACCCAGGCTTGTACAGAACAAAATGCAGCAGCAGAAAACCTAGTTTCGAAGACAGTTGCGAGCTAGTGGCGTTACGCATTGTGGATGAGTATATGAATACGTTCAAATTTAAATAAAGAGAGGCGACGAAAACACCTCCTGGTGACAAAGCCTTTGCATCGGCGCAGTCCCAGGCATATTTGAAAATATGCCAGCGATTGCGCCAGAACAACAGAAAATATATTTTCTGTTTGCGAATTTGTCCTATTTTGTTAGGCCCCTATAGTAGGCTATCGAGGGCGTGTTCGGAGCAACCAGGTTTATATTGTACCGAACTTGCGTAAATATTGAACTGGTTTACTCAACCTTTATGGTATCTACTGGGTTCATCTGAGAATTAACACTACTCCCACTTTCCCATCAAGTGAGCCAACCAGCGGGCGCCACCGTGACCGTAAGTGGGGCGACGTTTGGGAAACTGTTTCGGGTCTGTCGACCCCGAAACAGTTTCCCAGACGTTCTTTTCATGTAAGCAAAAAGAATGTCTACTTTTATCTCGCATACAAATGTGCAAGTGCCGCGACCGTTGTTGCCCTTCGACGCAATACGCCTTCTCGCCCCATCACCCCTCATCCATGGAACGCAACGACGACTTTCTTTTTCTTGCGACTGCTTATGTGGCACTGCTCGTATTCGTTCTAGCCGTCGAGGCTGCAACGAATCCAGCAAGCAAAAGGAGGTACACATGTACCAAAAAGTATCGGAGAACGGGCTTGCAACATCCACTGCTTGAAGAAACTGCGTGGCAGCATTTCTCAGATTTGGAACAGAACACGAATTCGTTGTCGCTCTGAGTATTCCAAGATCTCTGTTCTTCAACGAAATGTTGCCGTTGTTTTCCAATCAACGACAACGACTGAAACGACAATCTCCGTTCAAGCGCACAGGTAGCAAAGCAGGACGGCGGGCAATAATGTCAACTGTAGACATTCTTGGAATGTGCTTATGGTTCATGCGATCAGGAGACGTCATGTAATCCTTGTGTCCTGTGTTTGGAATGACTCCATCATCAGTGTCAGAGTGGCTCTACTTTGGATTAGAAATACTCGCCGGTGTCGTTAGCGACAAATGTAACAAAGTCTTCCGAATTGATTGGCCAACCGTAGCGGAAATGAAGGCTTCCGCTGACCTTTTGCAGCGGCACAGACCACATGGGCTTGCAATGAGAGGCATTTTTGGAGTCACTGACGGGGCCCGAATGAAAGTATGCAACTTTGAAGATTATGATATGCAGAACGCATACTATAATGCGTTTACGCAAAGTGTTGAAGTAACCAACCTGTTGGTATGGAACTTTCGTGGTGAGATAATCCATGCTGCGGTTAATTTTCCATGTAGCTGGCTTGATAGTCGCCTTGCGTACATTTCAGGTTTGTAATTTCCTTCTTTGCGCAATGACGAAAGCACGCCGCCCGGATATGCGATCTTAAGCGACCGGGCTTTTGTGGGTAATGTAGCAGCAGCGAAGGGAAAGTTGGTGCGAGCGCGCAAGGTGAATGAATTGAATTATGTTCCAAAGTTTACTGGTATGGTGGCTCTCGACTTAGCTCTGCAACGACTTTATCCCAAAGAACGGCAAAGTGCAGAATGGGGGGTGCGTGGTCTTCGCGCTCCTTTCAGAGGTCTATCATGTACACTCCCTTCCAACCATGCGAAGCGCGGGAGAATGCTGGTAATTGCATGCCACTTGGTAAACTACCGCACTCGTCGCGTTGGATACAGTCAAATCGGTTCTGTATATTCTCATCAGAACACACAAAACGTGTGAGTGCTGAGGAAGATTTTTCCCTTGAACGGATTCTGAACAGGGGATTAGTTCAACCGCTGGTGGTGTTGAGGACATTGCAGAATTGATGGAACTACTTGCATGAGCTGGTTCCTTCATCTGACCCCCAACAGTACCTGCTTTCGTGCTAACGAAACTCGGAGGACCAGGGCGTTGAAGCTGCTGACGAATATTGAAACGATCTTGATGGCCAGCCGTTGCTGTTAAAACGTTCAGAACAGACCCACCCATGTTCTCTCGTTGAGGATTGGCCTGGCCTACCTGTCGCTGGATCGGTACAGCCGGAAACGAACGCAAAAATTCTTGTAACAAGTTAGCATTAGGCATCACACCCACTCTTTGATCCCGTATGACTCCGTGGAGTATTCGTGTTCGAGGACCTCAACCAGGTCCATTACGTGACTGAGCACGATGAGAAACAGACTGTGGTGTCTTCCTCCGAATCGGAGGCTTGGATACAGCATTATGCTATAAGCCTGAAATAATGGCGTGCAGCTGATTCGGTGTAACGCTCATTTGCGCAGGTCATTCTGAGTACCGATAGGCTTTTGCATGCTCTGAAACAAGCTCCAATGTGTTGCAAAATCATTAGGTCGCATCTGCCTCGTCTTCTCCCAGAAGAGGCCACAAGGTATGCAAAGGCCTCTGGAGGCCATCAACTCGTAAGTCCACCATCTTGGGGTGTTCGTTGTACCATAGTTGTAGCAAGTGAGCTTCGCGTCAATTGATAACCCAGCAGCCGTAAATGCGGCCGAAGGTCTTCCAAAGGTCTTTGAAGGGACTGCAGACGGAACTTGGTTGTGCGGCGTGGGCCCAAGTGGTGCTGTAGATCGTGCGCAGCTCGATGTTGGCGACTCCGGACGCGTAATGTCGTACGAGGTGGCTGAGCATGGCGCCTAGAAAGAGTATCCAAAGCAAATAATGCCTCTGAACAAGATGTACGGAGAAGATGCCTTGACGCCCCGTAAAAACTCCGAGAAGCGGAAATCATTCCAAAAACGGCCGAAGCAGATGTTCTGGAAGCGAAGGTCGTGGAAAGCAAGTGTGTCATCAACAGAGCGGGAGCGCTTCAAACGGCGCGGATCTGACAGTCACCAGCGGAGGGAACGCTACAAGCGTCCCGGACGGCAGTGCATGCGTAGGCGCGAGGAGGTATACTCAACTTTGAGAGCATTTTGATGGGGCAGCGGGAAGTGCTGGATGGAATTCCAATGAATTGAGAAGCGAAGGATCCCCGAGAGCGTGCACATGACGGCACCGAGAAAGAAGAAGGCGAAGGCGAAGATAAAGACGTGCGCGAACTCGAAGGAGTGGACGGCAGTCGCCTTCGGGTGCGCCAGCTGCGTGTACATGAGGAAGAGGATAGAAACGAGCACCAGCACCATGAGCTCGCGGTAGAAGATGTTCAGAACTGGCTAGAGGTGTGGATGCAGCCGTCGTACCCACGAGGCAATGCCGTGCAGTGCGAGTTGGAAGATGAGCGAGAAGGCAATGAGAGCGACGACCAGCCAGTCAGACAGCGTTTCGTTGACCGAGCCCTCACCGCCACCGCCTGCCATTGCGGTACACGCGGGAAGTGCGGAGAGAGACGAAGGAGAAAGCAATGTGTTGGTGCAGCATAGAGTAGACCGAAGACCAGGATGTTCTCGTCCTCTTCATCGACAAGCGTGGAGGAGAGGGGGAGCAGGTATCTGTCACGGGCGCACGTGATGTGCGCCTGGGTGGTTCAACGCGTGCGCTGGAGCCGCGCGCCAGCTGATGTCAACGCCATATTCGCGCGCGGCCAGCGACGTGGCGGCGCGCGCAAAATTGGCGCGCAAAGAGCCGCCGCCGGCTGCGCATCGTGGCGTGGTGGCGGCACGCGCGAGTGCAACCTGCAGCGGGCGATGCGCTCCGCGCCCGAAGCGAGCGCGGGCGCGCTGTCTCTGTCCACATGGCGTCGTCGCCTCCGCCCAGCGCGCCCGCGCGCGCGCTGCGCGACTCTAAGGAGCTGTTAAACAAGGGCGGCGTTTCCGTGCTGCGCAACATCTCCGACTGCGACCGCTATGGCATCTTTCTGCAGCCCGTGGACGTCGACGTCATTGACGGCTATGCGCAGCTCTCCGCGCACCCCATGGACCTGTCCACCTGCCAGAACGACCTCGCTATGGGCGTGAACCACACCCCAATGAAGCTTCATGCCGAACTAGACCTCATCTGGTGCAACTGCTGCACCTTCAACGCCGATGAATCCATCTAATTTAAGGACGCCATCTGCCTGCGCGCTCTGGGCGCGCGCTACTACAACGACTTGTTCCACGCGCTCGTCAAGGACGGCGTCGCCTCCGCGCTTGGTCTTTCTCGCGGCGGCGCGTCTTCTTCAGCCCGCCTGCCGCCGCGAGGACCGCCGCGTCCGCGCTCGTTCGACTTCTTGCCGCGGCTGCAATGGCCGTCGCTGCAGCACTCTGACCTGTTTTCGGTTCACGCCGACGGAGACATTCAGTCCGCTTCGGCGAGCGCTTCCGCTGCGCATGCTTTCTCGCGCCACGTGCACTTGAGACGAGCGCGCGTGATGCAGCCGTCACCGCATTTATCGTGGTAATTTATCAGGCATGGCAGGCAGCGCAACTCGCGGGCTTTCCGGACGCGCCGCCTTCCACGGAAGAGCCCATTTTCAACGGTTCCAATAATCATCACGCACTTGCCCCCTGTTCCTATACGAGATATTCCACCACATTTCGGAAAACTCTTTTGTTTTCAATATGAAATGTCAGCGACGGCCGGGCAACCTCATTTCGACATCCAAGACGCTTCACACAGGAGGTCAACACAGCACGGTTATCAGCGGTAGCAAATGTATCCTTCTCGCAAACTCTCCTGCAGGGCTCGCGGTTTTGTTCCGCGTCAAAGGTCATAACGAGCTACACCTACTTGCTTCCCTCAGGTAGACTCCAACCAAAACAAAAGACGGTTACAACACGGCCCTGAAAAGAAAATGCTTACAAAGCAACAAAAATAGATTTTATCCTCACTCCCACAAAACCATGGAATGCAAACGGGCTACCATATGTTTGCACCTAGTAGTGCTCTTCAAGATAGTTGTATTCTTCCTCGCTTAGCAATCGCTTCACATTCAAACCATTTGCTTTCACAGACACTGACTCCAAACTATTAGAAGACACAAATAACTTCAATTTCCGATCAAGAGCTCTCACTTCTCTTCCCCAATGCGGAGAGTGAGCTCTTTTAATACCACCTGTCTCTCCATTACAAACATCTTGCATATGACGAGCGACTTTCATATGAAGAAACCCGAGAGAGAATATACTTATATCCTTCTTTTCAACAACATCGGTTGTGATAATGGGAAGTGTTGGCACAGATTCAGAGTTAAAGTCCTTCAAGAAAGAAACGTAAAGACGAATCTGCGCTCGACACTTACGTCGAGCCCCTTTCCAGGCTGCAGCCCAACAATCGTTGTACGCGTCGTCCGTTTTGTAACTTCCGGAATCGAACAACTCCTTAGCTATATCAACGGCTTCACGTGCAGTGACGTTATCCACATTAGGTTCCGCATCGCTGTCTTGAGCTTCGCAATCATTTGAAGGAAGGTTTGGAAGCACCAAACTCCGATCCATCTCATTACGAAATGCCTTAATCTGTAAAACGTGATGACAACCAATGGAATGCGTTAGATTGTATACACATTAAACTGTATAAAGCGATCGAAGAACTTACCAGTTCATTTCGTATCGGCTCTAGCGCTCTGCCATTAGCGGGACTAATGTAAGAGTAAACCTTTTGCAATGAACTTCGGGAACCTTCAGGACTCACCTTTTGATTCAAAAAGCGCATAATGTCATTGTTTTGTGTCTCGTCCCCGAGAACAAACCTAGCGCTCTGCATGATCAAACTACTTGGCATCCTAGAGGTGCCTTGCATAGCTTGGTAAATATCCAGTCCAAGAGATGGGTCCAGTACCTGCTCTGTTACTTTAAGCTTCACAAATATCTCTGCAGCTTTAACCTTCTATTGTTAGAGCTCCAGAGGGAAAAGAAGTTGATGTTAGAAATACAGTTGTGCACTACTAGTATTGCAAGTTATGCAATAGCTCACCTGCCATAGAGTAGACTTTGGATTTGAATTGTTACCATCGGATGGATTAAGTGGTCCAATCGGACGTTGAGCAGTTTGAAGAGCACTTAGTAGCTCTTCATGACGCTTTTGTGATCTTTCATCGTTGCGTTTGTCCATTTCTTCACGCAACTCGCGGTCTAACTCGAAATGCATCTTACTGTTTGCATTAAGCTCACAAATTTGGGCTGTCTGATTCATTAGGTTATTCGAAATGTCCTTAAGTAAAGTCTGCCTTTCGTTCTTCACTTCTCGCACCAGATTATTCAGCGCCGAAACTGTCATCTCGTTGTGGTTCTGTCGAGAGCGTGGTGGCTTCGAGATGCCAACTATATTTGGTCCCGCTCTTCTTCCGCTTGCTCGCTGCGCGCTTGGAATTGTAGGGGACGGCGGCATATGGAACTGGTCCAAAGGTTTTCGGGCTTGAAGCGGATTACTTTTCTTACCAGCGGAGCAGAGTTATGCGCTCGAAATGAACGGCAGAAGACGACGTCTAGAACCAGTACTTGAAAGCGCACGCCCGTTGCTCACATATCAGTTCACGTTTCGGTTGGGGAATGAATATAAAGCTCTCTACTCAGCGAGCGCAGCAAACAAATTGACATATTTCTCGTAACGTCAACCATCTTCAATGAGTCGTCTTTGTCATCAATTCTCAGAAACGATTGATGCATATCGCTGCTTCTCTTTAGCAGTTATTCTCTTCCGTGTATCCTTCATAATGGAAAGTAATGGAGGGCGCTCCTCACCAAGATCGAAGTTGATCTTTGCCTGCCATCCTTGCCGTAAACGATTTCCGAACAAGTTACTGCTTGAGAACCATCTTCAGAGGACCCATGGTGGCCTTTGTGACAACCAAATACTTCCATCGGAGACAGACTCATCTACCGCAACAATATCTATCGTTGCAAAGGTTCATAATGTTCTTACTCACAGCTCTGGCGAGCAAGATGCACAGGCCCTTCCAAGTGAGGGCTCTGAAGCAAGTCCTTTCCTGGCCAACTACGAGCAGGGAATCGTCGAGAATGAGGAGGTCAACAATGTTGACAATGGTATTGAGTCGGTCTCTGCTACTCCAGAGTTCCTTCCTCGATCTCCATTGCCGGACACCGGGTGTGCTGCAGTCCGTACATGGGTGTTCTTCAACTCACTTGAGGACACTCATGAAGAATTGTTTTCAGAGGTCAAGACCCTTTCGCCACCAATAGAGCACCTTTCATCGGCCTCAAGAGCTTCCATAAGACACTGTACTGAAAATTACCTCACGGAAGGTGAGGCTAAAGGACTTTACCACTACGCCTGCGAAATACAGAGGGACTCTCCTGCAGAGTATCATTCCTTTCGAGGAGACTTTCAAACTGCGGAAGCCTTTTCTTCTTATTTGCAAAGAGCAAGAAAGTATAGGGCAAGATCTGAAGGATGGAAAAGGGCAGTGATAAAGACCGAACACGGTTTGAATAGAACGGGAGTATTTCGACCAGTACTGAGGCTCCTCTTAGAAGTGATTAACAGCGCTGGGGGTTCAAAAGCTGTCGTTCGTTTCAGAGAGGACACCGAGCGTGGAGAGAGAGTGTATTCCAATATCGGCAACGGAGACGCGTTAAAAGAGTATCAGAATGCCATTGGTGATGCAGGAATCCCGGTTCTAATTGATTTGTATAGCGATTCCACGACAATGAGCAGTTCCGGGACGCAATCTGCAAACAATGTAAGAGTGCGTTTCTCCAACATCAGAGGATTTGACAAAATATGGCATGAGATTGGTATAGCTCCTGTGTTGAGCAAATCGTCTGAGATACTTTCACAAACGAAGCGACGCGAAGAAAAGAATGAACTCTGGCACCGTTTCATTTTCCTCTCTCTCAGAGACATTATGGCTTCATCGCACACCGGGATTGCCATTGATGGAGTTCGTTTATATCCCCGTCTCGGTGTTCATGTTGCCGACCAAGTGCAGGAAAGACCGGCATCTGGATTAAAGGGTCATGACAGTTACTACGATTGCAGTCATTGTCTGACACCATCCAAACGAAAGCGAGTGTCGCTTTCAGAGAACACAGCACCTAAGAAGAAATCTTTGAGACGAGATTTCGACATTGAAAGCCAAGGCACATCATCGCAACTGTGCTCTGAACAGTCAGAAGCGGATACAACAAAACATTGTAACGAGGTTCTGGAGGTTCGCGAGATCCAGCTTTCAGCACACACGTTCCCACAAAGAGATGTGTACAAGACAGTTTCTGCTCAACTGAAAGTAGCCAAGACGAAGAAAAAGAGTCCAGGCACTTTCGTTCATCAATCTCCAATTAGAGATTGCATTGCTTTCCTGGATGGACACAGTGCGCTGCGATTTCCGTCCGTGCTCGGGGCGTTTTCTGGAGCTGCATCTCCTCCGTACCGTCTTTATTCATCAATTGGTTTTGATATGCTTCACGTACTTGAGCATGGGACAATGCGACAGCTAACGGACAACGCATACATGGTTTTTGAAAAGGCTCCAGAGTATTACGGAATGTCGAGAGCATATGCTGTAGACATTGCAAACCAAAGAATAATGGATCTTCCTGCAGTGTGTCGCCTTCGAAAGTTCTCTCCATTCCGTAAAGGACCAAATGAAAAACATGCCGGAGTAACTGGCCTGATGCGTCGAGAATTAAATCCGTACCTCTGGGTTTCAGTGATGGGAATATCCAAATCTACGAAGCCTGATGAAGATCGACTTGTCCAGGTTTTCCTGAAGCTGGATTGGTTCCACCGCCAACTAATCGGAGCAAATGTTGGACCTCATAGATCCAAAAGGACACTGAAGGATATCCAGAAAATCGGCAAACTTGGATATGAGGTTGGCAAGGAAGTCACAGTGCTCTTGGACTCCTCCGTAACAACCAAGAACCATCGCACGATGTTCCATATATCAAATCACCTTTTTGATTACGGGTGTGTCCGAAAGGGTTCTACCGATGCAAACGAAACCCTCCACAAGCTCACGAAAGCTGGGTATAACGCAACCAACAAACATCTTCTAAATTTAGCGCCACAGCTGTTGAAGGCCAGGACAAAATTCGTTGCCCAGGACGAAGGCCGTTCTCACTTCGCAGTTAAGACCCTGCTTCTAACAAGACGTGAAAAACGAGTCGAGGGCACAGTTCGACGATGCCACCACGAAAGCAATGTTTCCGGACCACAGTTTTCAGAAGATAAAACTTTGAACTCCAAAATGAATCAGATTGTCTCTGCAACGTCCAACCCAGAAGAAGCAGAAAAGAATATCTGTACTGCATGTCATCCTTCTACTTCTGATTTGATATGGAGAAAGGTACCGTCTGCAAGGTTTTGCGCTAGTTTTGAGTGGTGTGAAGAACGCATGATGGACACGGTGTATGCTGGGGATGATGTATGCAACTCTGGTGCGCGAAGAGATTCGATTGTGTACGAATCAAATGAGCAGATTCATTACGGGATTATACAAGTAATTCTGTGTCGCAATCACGGCAGAAATCACAAATCCGACCGCAAAGCGATTGTCAGGAGACTTAGAGAATGCTCTCCTGAGCAGGGGAACGAAAAAGTTGTTAACCTTTACGGAAATCGACGATTTCAGTATGATATCATCGAAAGCAGTATGTGCTTGGACTGGATTTCAGTGGAAGACTTTCGTCGCCGGGCTGTCTTAGTTCCGGATCCATGGGTTTTATCGCGATTGTACGGTGCAAAAATGCGATTCAAGCGTATTCCAGATGACGGCTTTGCCAGAAATAATTTGCGCTTCTTTGAAGTAATGGGAGACAAGCATACATGTTTTGGTGAACAAGATCTCTCAGGGAATTAATATGCTGTTCACAATTATTAGTAGCACTGGCTTCCACTCTCGTCAAAATTATAATTCAACAAAGTCGAAACTCTTGCTTCAATGGTCTGTTCCAATAATTTATAAGGCAGCGCTGAGAAGAAAAGTAGACGTTCATATTGCCAATTCGTGAAAGAAGAAGATTCACACGCGATGCATTCGCGGGGTGAACAATGCGTTGTTTGGCGCCATGTTGTATTACAAAATATGATGAGTACGCATTGCCCAGTGAAGGAGAAATCCTCAATTCTTCTCAATGCCGGAATATTGAAACCGTTTTATCGAACTTGCAAACAAAACCAGTTGTGAGTTCGCTTCTTCGTAATTTTTCGCAAAGTAAAGGATGTTGCGCAAAGTTTTAGACCAAACTTGTTCGAAAGATATGTGTTGTTTTTGACAAAGTGCTTTTGATCGAGATTGTAGCGCGACTGCTCATTGCGCAGCACAAAAATAAGAAAAGTCTGAAGAACCAAATGACTGAATCTTTCGTGAAGACCTTAAAAGCCTTTGAGGATCACATGTAACGATCGAAGCCGTAGGACCTTTTTGCGGTATATTAATGCTCGCATGCTGCGCGACAAACAATGGAGAGTACGTAGAGCGCAAATTGTCAGCAGGACGCGTTCAAAACATGAGGAGCATGATTCGTGACAGTACTCTTCGCAAATGGGGTAAAGAAGGGATGCACAAGAAGCCCAGTAGGTGTTTTCGTAATCGACGGCAAGCTACAAATCTAGAGGAGAGATGTACATTCGAACATTGGTGTGCAAGAACCAGGGATAAGTTTGGGTCGTGCCGCACTCGCGCGGCACGACCCAAATCTCAAAACATCCACACCCGAGCAGAGCGTCTCCGTTCAGCTGGGCCTCAAGAGTGGAGAGTGTGCGCGGTTTTATACACTTGGCACTTGTTTGGAAAACTTCTCCTTTTGAATCAATGCATATGTGATTGGCTCATGAACTGGGATCGATCCTATTCCCACCGGAGGGTATATTTTCGCCGATTGGAAGAGGGGGGTACTCGCTGATGATGAGCTTCGGGATGCGTCCCCAGCGCAGTACGGTGCTTCGTTTGTACGCAGGTTCCCGCTGCTGCACAATCAGCGCATGAGGGACAGTTTCTCGCATAATCCGCTTGCGTGGAGAAGGATTGGCGGTTCGCACTCGCGAGGGGCCACGAAACCGTCCTTACGCACAAAGGGTCGTGTGAGAGACGCACGGTATGGATTGTAGCATGAACGCGCAAGTCTAGGAAATGACCGAGTGCCAAGAATGAGGTGGCGAGGGCGAATGGTGCGTACACGAATCATACTGACGGAGGGTTTCGCCATCAACTGAGAGAATTGATTGGTGATAAGCGACTGAAACAAGTATCAGCACAGCGCGTTGAAGAGCTTTCCCAATCGTGTCTTTAGGTGCTACCAAAGCACTCGATCTAACGGGAGCCGTCGCTGTTGCGGACGAAATGCTTCGATCCGAAATTCGTTAGCTTACTGATGACAGACAAACCAGAAAGCTACTCGGTTGAGCCGCCCGTACACTGAACCATACTAAAATATATTCAGTCAAGGACTTACTTTTGAAACTTTCTCAGAACAGTTTCAACTGTGGCAGCCACAATCTTTTCTATGTCCTCTTTCTGTACCTGGCTTTGCTCCATTTGTTTGAGCTGAGCATCATGAATTTCCTGGCTATTGCGCAACTGCTGTTCGGCCAGATGGCGCAAGCTCGTAGACATCTTCTCAATGCTGTCGCACAAGTCTAGCTTGAAATGACGGCACGCAAACTCTACCCGTCCGACTGTTGTTCTTATCTTCTTTGCACTCGGTTCTTCGTTGTCGACCTCATCATTCTTTTCTTTTTCTCTATCACAATCAGCGGGATAATGATCTTTCTATAAATCTTTTTCGTTTTCCAGGTTGCTGTTAAACATATCGGAGTAGTAGTGATGAAGGATTTTCTGGTGAATTCGTTTTGCACGCACTACTTCTTCAGGGCATGTAAAATCCCTTTTCTTCTTCGGCAAGTATAATAATTTGTCAAACTTGTAATGGAGGCTTTTGTGCGTCTGGCGAGGACGCTTATTGACATTCGCGTACTTGTTAAATTTCTCTGCTACTCTAGCTCAATGGTTATGTCCAATTGGTTCACGCTCCGCTACAATGTTCAGCAGCTCATCAATATCCTGCTTGCTGTAGTTTGCTGCACCAAGTCGGTTCCCTTTCTTCTAATACTTCTGAGAAGCCGTGTTGCTCCGTTGATTTGCATGATTGGGAGGCTGGTTGCCGCTTCTTGTTGCGGCTAGATTTGATTTTGTACAGATTGGAGACTTTTTTGTCGCATGTGTTGATATACTACGTTGAATAATAGAGATATCGTCGTCTTCACAAGTGTCTGATTCACCGTTTTCTCTTATCTTCTTCTTCGGAAATCTTTGAAGCTTGTCTACGGCTGTTTGTGTTTGCTTCATATTGCTTTGTATTGATAAAAACTGTTGGAAACTACGCGGCGGGGTGAACAAGTTCATCGGATGTAGCAACCGTAACGGTTGGTGCATCCGCGTTGTTGGATGGCCACAACAGCAGTTGTTTTACTTCGGTCATACTGACATCTTCCGTAGCTTTCGCAAAGCTTGCACTTTCGTGCAAGCTATGCGAAAGCTACGGACGTTTCCCAGGGAGTGTCCTTTGGGAAAGTAGCTGTAGTGGACATTCTCGAATGAACCCACTATGTGACATTCTAAAGTCAAATATGTATTCTAACCAGCTCCTAACTGTCGTAAAACTTTTGCTTATGAATTTTGCTGGACTCAATACAACATGGTTTTTTGTTTTTCTGCACGCTCAAACATACAAGATGTGGAGGTAGAAAAATGAATCACGCTAATAGTCAAAACGATCGAAGGCTTACAGATCTCACGAAAACCTATTGCAGGAGACGAATGGTGGTAAGGAATTCACTTCTTACTCTGCACAGCGAACTCGCAAGGTCGACGTGTTTCCATTTTGCATGTACAACCTCGTGTCGGTCTAGAAATGGCATTTTCCCCACCCTTGATAAACGTGATGCTTATGCAGCTGGCCTGCGCATCGCAGATTATCTCTCCCGGTATTGATCTAGCTTCCTCTTTCGCTTTTCATCTTCGTTTTCAAATCCGCTGTAGCGCACAGTCTCTCGCTCTCTACTATCTGTCGTTCTCGAATATGTCCATGCGAGGAATAACAAAGCCGGACACGACGACGACATGGCACTGCTGCAAAGAACCAAACTGCCAATAGTGAGAAGAACCCCTTCCTTTTTTGAGACTTGTTTCCTGTGTTTGCATCAATAACTAACACTTACAAGTACAATACTAGTGTTACCAAATCTGAAGGTAAGTTATAATCTAATTTACGAATATATGACGACAAATTACGCTAACTATGAACCAAACTGTATATGAAGCTTCTTTGTCGAGGCACCGCAACAAAAGACATAAAGGTGGCAGTTCCATGAACCAAGGAAGTGAAAAATGCAATGTGTGCTCATATACGTTTAACAGCAACACTGGTTTGAAAACCCATGTCAGGGAAAAGCATGTGAGTTGGAAAGTATTTCACACGACTAAGAACAGAGCATATTTCAACTGACTTAGGTTTGAATGTATGTGATCAGAACAAATCTTACAAATGTACTTCCTGCACAATGTCGTTTGATTCGATTGACGAATTGAAGGACCATAAGAATAGCAGGCACAAGATTAGCATTGATCAGCTAATTAACAAAGCCTGAGTTTTTCCCTGCAACGTTTATTGGGGCTGGGATGGTGACCCTTGCCAAACCAAGGGTTTTACTATGCAATGAATATCAGAAAGTGTTTATGGGTTGTTGTAGGTTTTCATGCTTGAAAGCCTCCTTACGCAGCCAGTTATACGAGCATCTTTGGGATAGGAAACGATCATATTTATAGTCTACACAAGTAACCAGCTGGTTAGTTTATGTGCGAATTGGTACTCTCTTTTAAGGGAGATCGAAGTAGTTCCCATGCTGCTTCGGTCTCTTTTATTAAATAATCTCTACATCAGTACCATGGAAGATTTAATTATGCAGGATCCATTGGCAGTGACTGCTTGCAAATGAGATATAGGAAGGTGGTGTACTGTCGTATCTCAGAAATTAATATCTCTACGGGCTTTGCTCATTGTAAAAGGGGGAAGGGGTGCAGCGCTCTTGATGGACAAAGAGTTCTTTACTGTCGTTCGTTATCGTCATGGCCCAATTTGCAGCAAACGCGTTCCGTGATGATTGGCGCTTATTCGCCATTCTGACTACCCCCATCGCCATTAGTGCTGTTCTACGACAATGGAGACCCGGAGAGTTTAAATGTAGATCTTAAATGAGTGTTAGAGGCGCTTATTGACGCAATTAACATAGTAGGTGTACATCCTTGCATCTCTACGGAAGTAAACATAGATAAGAAATACATCCATCACATCTTCTCTTTCTACATTCTTTACTTACATCATCAAACAGATATCAGTAGTTCTTTCAGAACAGTTAGGTCATACTTTCCCAAACGTGGTATTATCGTGCACTTCTTTGAGTACTCAAACTTCTTTGTGATCCCAACAAGAACATGTTTCTTCAAAGCAACTGAAGAAAACTTTTCCGTATCCTGAGGCATTCCGTACCCGTTCCATACGTTCAAGTAGTTCTTCATATCAGCTACTTCTGTATCTGAAGGCGCAGCAATTAGTCTTGATACACCAGTAATGTCAAGAATTGGAAAGCCAATGTGTGCTTCTCCCCAGTCAATCAAGGCATAAGAATTTTCTGCATCTTTTCCTTTTGTTTTAATGATATTCCCGTCATGTACGTCTCCATGCACAAGTGATAAGGGATAACGTCCTTCCTCATGTACTTCTCTAATCCACTCAAACAGTTTATGCACGTATTCATCCAGCTTATTCTCCTCTCCTTCTGTCTTCGACGAAATTTCTTCAAGCTCCAATAAACTTTGTCGCACGTTTTCATCATCGAACATCCCCTTCATTCTTCGTATAAGAGATTCCACTGACTCGCAAGCCACACCAGCTTCTTTCAGCTCTTCAATATGCCGCATGGAATCAACCTGTGCTCTTGCAAGCAATGCCGAAACATTGTTGTAGTCTTCCAGCGACATGGTGTCCTCTAATGACTGTCCATAGTCTTCCATCAGCATCCATTCCAGAGGTTCGCACACATATATAGGTCTTCGGGCGATATACGGAGCTATACTTGCGATCTTGGCCGTAACCTTCCCCTCTCGAGCATCACTGGCCTTCAAGAGCACCCTCCCCTTGTTAGTTTCAGCTCGGAGTAAAATCGAATTTGACGCGCACCGATACTGTTGAAAGGCACCCGTCAACATATAACCACGTTGATGCAGCGCCAACTTGGCACCTTCAATATTATATTCGTGCCAGCCAGGTATCTCCCACGGGCGGGCCTTTCCAGCTATCTCTCTCCACAACGTTACCATGGCAGAATTTATACACGTTTGCCGAGCCCATGGTGAATTGTCTTCGTGTAATATATCCCTCACTTGCTCAATGCTCATCCATTCGTACTCTTTGAAATTTGGGGGAGCGGGCGTATGTGGGTTCTTCTTGGTGGGAGCAAGAGGAGAGGTACAGTGAAACAGAGCATTATATGGGGTCGGATAGGTATCGATATACACCTCGCTGATTGTGGTATACAAGAACACCATATCGTAATATGTACCACACAGTTTTGCAAGACTCTTCTGGAAACACTCGCTCATATCTTGTGCATAGTGTGGTACTTCCGGACAGTCTATCACTGGAAACCTTATCGAGTTGTTCTTGTGATGCACAAGAACCTCGCAATACCATCCATCAACAAAAAGTGCAATGTATCTGATCGGTTCTCGTCCGGGTGGGCACACATGACCTGCATCCATTATCAGGAGATGCGTTTGCCACGGATATGGATGGGTCAATGAAGAACAAGGCGAGGCGGAGCAAGAGTGTGATGACGAACTTTACATGAAAGGTGTGACGGTAGGTAGAAGGTTAACTCTATACCAACGGTAATTATAAGGAGGCGAACACAGTGCCCGCACAACGCACACACGCAGACAGCCAACAATTCATCCTGCCACGAATCGTGGCTCACGATCGCAGCGCAAGTCCTTGTGCTCTGCTCTGCCTGCAGAGTCTGCAGAGGTTGTCAAAGGGAGGATTCTCGATTCAGGAACGCAAGTGGTTACTGCAAGATTGGGACTAGGGTGTAAACGAGTACCGAGTCTTGGTTCTGCACTTACAATTCCCGGAAGAGGAAAGCGTCTGGAAGCTTTGCGCATGCTTTGCGCCACAAAGGGCTCCGAGGCACAGGACTGGAAAGCATCAGGATACCATCTCGTTCTTCCTCTCATCTTGCAAAACCAAGCGCGGAATAAATCCTTTTTCAGGACGATTGTGGTTCACATATTTGGGATGTCAGGGTATTCCTCTCGATTCGATTGCAAACATGCGCAAGCTACCTTGGCAGAATTCCCTGATGCTCTCTTGAGCACATCCACCGTAACAGGTAGAGCGAAACGTATAGACTCCTCTCCAACAAAGAATTTGTACTTCGCTGCTTGTCCGTCGCACTTGTTGAGCCACGTGATTCAGCCCGTTTCTACTTTCAAGCACTCGACATTTAGAAGCTGTAGTAAAGCAATTCTCGCTTCGAGGTGTCAAACACAGCAGGACTTGAGTGTGCCGCATTCACCTACATCCGGTCCTCACGTAAGTTGAGGCCATCTCTTCCCCGTATAACCTGCCCGTTCAAAGCACCTGGTGGTCTGCCAAACTGTTGTTGCACGTGAATTTATTCAGTTTCCGCAGTCTTCCTTCTTTCAATTGCTTTCATATTGTGGTTGCATGGAAAGGAAACACCACTCTTGAGTTCTCTTTCCGTAGTCAATGGCGGACGATCCCATCGAAACAGGTATCGCTTGCATTCTTATTTGAGACAACTACGAAAGCATGGCCCCGGCATTCCTTCCGACGATGAGCTTGCCCCGTCCTCCAGCTCGCCAAAGAGCTGCCATGACAATCAAGCACCCGTCCAGTTCAACGCTGCCCCGTATTGTTGTACTTCCTGGTGAGTTCGAGTTTCGCATTCCCTATCGGCTTTGTGCTGGAATCTAACATAGTCTAGTCGCATATCTTCCCAATCATAGGCTTAGACGGAACCGATCTTTTGTTGGACCCTTTTCGAAGAAAATTATGCACATTCGATGACCCCGATCGCGTAATCGCCGTTCGATACCCTTATGACCGCATTCTCTCCGTTCACGAGATAGCTTCTTTTGTTATCGAAGAGTACCTGTCACGGCTCGCAAACGACAATCGAGGCTACATAGTCGTGAACCAGTCCTTTTCGGGACATGTAGGGTTCCGGCTAGCTCGTCTCAGATTACCTGGAATGCTACGAGGACAAGTATTTATCAACTCTTTTGCTTCCCCACCGGGTCCACCATTCCTCCGAAACATTCCGTTAGGAGCCACGAAGCCGTTCTTCAGGAACCTTCCACCTGCATGGATGGTGAGCCGTTTCTTCATGGGGCCAAATGCAAAGGGAATGGAGCAAGTGCAAAAGCAAGCATCCCGTGTGCAGCCGGAAGTGATGAGTCATCGACTCTCTCTTTGCCTGAATGAGAATTCGTGGTATGTATGGCGTGATTGCAACCGCTTGCTGTCGTCTCGAACATTGTATCTGAGGGGCACTGATGGTTTTCTCATCTCAGGCAGGGAAGTAGAGCAGATGCGATGCGGGAAACATAAATACCACAAGTGATATATCCTAGCACCAAACGGTTCTCACCTGTCGCTGCAATATACGCGTTGTGGTGGTAGTATCAGGGCTCTAGCAAACGGAATGAACGGGGAGGACCAGGCACGTGTTTGTAAAGATTGTTTGGTTGCTGGAGAATTCGTACACAGAAGAGTAAAGGGTTACCCTGTAGTTCACCCGTTTCCGTCTCTGGGGAGGACGATGTGCGCATGTGACTCACGATCACTCTATCGCGCCGTGTGCCGTGCACAGTGTCTAACGCGTGCCCGCATTCCAGGCACGTGTGAGCCACCCCTGTGCGGAGGACGTGGCTACGTGTGTGCAACTATTAAACCTGTGTTTTGTGGAACCACCCAATAGAAATTATAGAAAAGAGGAACACCCAACTGGAATAACCGTACAGAACTCTTTGTGTCGGCGCATTTGCAAACATTTCAACTGTTTGTTTATCATATTTGTTGGGCCCTCGTTTTCCTCATGTTCTAGCAAAGAGTAGTAGGCGCACCCACAATAATCCGGGTAAGACGACTGAGCTCGAAGCTCGAGTGCGAACTGAGCATAATATACCCATATATACGTTCTCGGTCGACCAATTAAGGAAAAGAGAGTGTAGATAATATACGCTTAGAAACAGAAGGAGCAGAACAAGTTGGTGTACAACGCTACGGTGGTGGTAAATAGGCGTGGAATCGTTCAGCAAAGAAATCACTCAGGCTTGTTACGGTGCAAAATGCAGCAGCAGAAAACCCAGTTTCAAAGAGAGCTGCGAGCTAGTGGATAAGAGAATATAGGCAACAAAAAACACCTCCTCGTTACAAAGCCTTTGCATCGGCGCAGTCGCTGGCATATTTTCAGTTTGCCAATTTTTCCTGTTTTGTTAGACCCAGATAGTAGGCTATCGAGGGCGTGTTTGTAAGCGACCAGGTTTATATTGTATCGAACTTGCCCAAAATTAGATCTGGTTCATTCAACCTTTATGGTATCTCCCATGTGACATTCTAAAGTCAAATAGGTATTCTAACCATCTCCTAGCTGTTTTAAAATTTTTGTTTATGAATTTTGCTGGACTCTACAATATATGATTCTTCTACTGTGGCTCTTATTAGAGCAAACAGGTTCAAACAAACCAAGGGTACAAGATGTGGAGGTACACGTAGAAGAATGAATCACGCTAATAGTCAAAACGATCGAAAGCTTACAGATCTCACGAAAACCTATTGCAGGAGACGAATGGTGGTAAGGAATTCACTTCTTATTCTGCACAGCGAACTCGCAAGGTCGACGTGTTTCCATTTTGCATGTACAACCTCGTGTCGATCTAGAAATGTCATTTTCCCCACCCTTGATAAACGTGATGCTCATGCAGCTGGCCTGCGCATCGCAGATTATCTCTGTCGGTCTTGATCTAGCTTCCTGCTCCGCTTTTAATCTTCGTTTTCAAATCCGCTCTAGCGCACAGTCTCTCGCTCTCTACTATCTGTCGTTCTCGAATATGTCCATGCGAGGAATAACAAAGCCGGACACGACGACGACATGGTACTGCTGCAAAGAACCAAACTGCCGATAGTGAGAAGAACCCCTTCCTTTTTTGAGACTTGTTTCCTGTGTTTGCATCAATAACTAACACTTACATGTACAATACTAGTGTCACCAAATCTGAAGGTAAGTTATAATCTAATTTACGAATATATGACGACACATTACGCTAACTATGAACCAAACTGTATATAAAGCTTCTTTGTCGAGGCACCGCAACAAAAGACATAAAGGTGGCAGTTCCATGAACCAAGGAAGTGAAAAATGCAAGGAGTGCTCATATACGTTTAACAGCAACGCTGGTTTGAAAACCCATGTCAGGGAAAAGCATGTGAGTTGGAAAGTATTTCACACGACTAAGAACAGAGCATATTTCAACTGACTTACGTTTGAATGATCAGAACAAATCTTACAAATGTACTTCCTGCACAATGTCTTTTGATTCCAAAAAGGAATTGAAGGACCATAAGAATAGCAGGCACAAGATTAGCATTGATCAGCTGATTAACAAATCCTGAGGTGACCGTTGCCAAACCAAGGGTTTTACTCTGCAATGAATATCAGAAAGTGTTTATGGGTTATTGTAGGTTTTCATGCTTGAAAGCCTCCTTACGCAGTCAGTTATGCGAGCATCTTTGGGATATGAAACGATCATGTTATAGTCTACACAAGTAACCAGCTGGTTAGTTTATGCGCGAATTGGTACTCTCTTTTAAGGGAGATCGAAGTAGTTCCCATGTTGCTTCGATCTCTTTCATTAAATAATCTCTGCATCAGTACCCTGGAAGAGTTAATTATGCAGGATCCAGTGACAGTGACTGCTTGAAAATGAGATATGGAAAGGTGTTGCACTGTCGCATCTCAGAAACTAATATCTCTACGGGCTTTGCTCATTGTAGAAGGGGGAAGGGGTGCAGCTGCTCTTGATGGCCAAAGAGTTCTATACTGTCGTTCGTTATCGTCACGGTCCAATTTGCAGCAAACGCGTTCCGTGATGATTGGCGCTTATTCGCCATTCTGACTACCCCCATCGCCATTAGTGCTGTTCTACGACAATGGAGACCCGGAGAGTTTAAATGTAGATCTTAAATGAGTGTTAGAGACGCTTATTGACGCAATTAACATAGTAGGCGTACATCCTTGCATCTCTACGGAAGTAAACATAGATGAGAAATACATCCATCACATCTTCTCTTTCTACATTCTTTACTTACATCATCAAACAGATATCAGTAGTTCTTTCAGAACAGTTAGGTCATACTTTCCCAAACGTGGTATTATCGTGCACTTCTTTGAGTACTCAAACTTCTTTGTGATCCCAACAAGAACGTGTTTCTTCGAAGCAACTGAAGAAAACTTTTCCGTATCCTGAGGCATTCCGTGCCCGCTCCATACGTTCAAGTAGTTCTTCATATCAGCTACTTCTGTATCTGAAGGCGCAGCAATTAGTCTTGATACACCAGTAATGTCAAGAATTGGAAAGCCAATGTGTGCTTCTCCCAGTCAATCAAGGCATAAGAATTTTCTGCATCTTTTCCTTTTGTTTTAATGATGTTCCCGTCATGTATGTCTCCATGCACAAGTGATAAAGGATAACGTCCTTCCTCATGTACTTCTCTAATCCACTCAAACAGTTTATGCACGTATTCATCAAGCTTGTTCTCCTCTCCTTCTGTCTTCGACGAAATTTCTTCAAGCTCCAATAAACTTTGTCGCACGTTTTCATCATCGAACATCCCCTTCATTCTCGTATAAGAGATTCCACTGACTCGCAAACCAAACCAACTTCTTTCAGCTCTTCAATATGCCGCATGGAATCAACCTGTGCTCTTGCAAGCAATGCCGAAACATTGTTGTAGTCTTCCAGCGACATGGTGTCCTCTAATGACTGTCCATAGTCTTCCATCAACATCCATTCCAGAGGTTCCACACATATATAGGTCTTCGGGCGATATACGGAGCTATACTTGCGATCTTGGCCGTAACTTTTCCCTCTCGAGCGTCACTGGCCTTCAAAAATACTCTACCTTTGTTAGTTTCAGCTCGGAGTAAAATCGAATTTGACGCACACCGATACTGTTGAAGGAACCCTTCAAGATAAAACCACGTTGATGCAGTGCAACTTGGCACCTTCAATATTATACTCATGCCAGCCAGGTATCTCCCATGGACGAGCCTTTCTAGCTTCTTCTCTCCACAATGTTCAATCGCAGAGTTAACACAGCGTTGCCGAGCCCAAGAAGAGCCGTCTTTTCCCAAGGTATCTGTCACTTGATCAATATCATCCACTCGTACTCTTGAGCTTTGGGAGTGCGGGCGTATGAGGGTTACTCTTGTGGGAGCAAGAGGAGAGGTACAGTGAAACAGAGCATTATATGGGGTCGGATATGTATCGATATACACCTCGCTGATTGTGGTATACAAGAACACCATATCGTAATATGTACCACACAGTTTTGCAAGACTCTTCTGGAAACACTCGCTCATATCTTGTGCATAGTGTGGTACTTCCGGACAGTCTATCACTGGAAACCTTATCGAGTTGTTCTTGTGATGCACAAGACCTCGCAATACCATCCTCAACAAAAAGTGCAATGTATCGGATCGGTTCTCGTCCGGGTGAGCACACATGACTGCATCCATTATCAAGAGATGCGTTTGCCACGGATATGGATGGGGTAAATGAAGAACAAGGCGAGGCGGAGCAAGAGTGTGATGACGAACTTTACATGAAAGGTGCGACGGTAGGTAACTCTATACCAACGGTAGGTATAAGGAGGCGAACACAGTGCCCGCACAACGCACACACGCGACAGCCAACAATTCATCCTGCACGAATCGTGGCTCACGATCGCAGCGCAAGTCCTTGTGCCTGCTCTGCTGCAGAGGTGTCAAAGGGAGGATTTCGATTCAGGAACGCAAGTGGTTACGCAAGATTGGGACTAGGGTGTAAACGAGTACCGAGTCTTGGTTCTGCACTTACAATTCCCGGAAGAGGAAAGCGTCTGGAAGCTTTGCGCATGCTTTGCGCCACAAAGAGCTCCGAGGCACAGGACTGGAAAGCATCAGGATACCATCTCGTTCTTCTCTCATCTTGCAAAACCAAGCGCGGAATAAATCCTTTTTCAGGACGATTGTGGTTCACATATTTGGGATGTCAGGGTATTCCTCTCGATTCGATTGCAAACATGCGCAAGCTACCTTGGCAGAATTCCTGATGCTCTCTTGAGCACATCCACCGTAACAGGTAGAGCGAAACGTATAGACTCCTCTCCAACAAAGAATTTGTACTTCGCTGCTTGTCCGTCGCACTTGTTGAGCCACGTGATTCAGCCCGTTTCTACTTTCAAGCACTCGACACTTAGAAGCTGTAGTAAAGCAATCTCGCTTCGAGGTGTCAAACACAGCAGGACTTGAGTGTGCCGCATTCACCTACATCCGGTCCTCACGTAAGTTGAGGCCATCTCTTCCCGTATAACCTGCCGTTCAAAGCACCTGGTGGTCTGCCAAACTGTTGTTGCACGTGAATTTATTCAGTTTCCGCAGTCTTCCTTCTTTCAATTGCTTTCATATTGTGGTTGCATGGAAAGGAAACACCACTCTTGAGTCTCTTTCCGAGTCAATGGCGGACGATCCCATCGAAACAGGTATCGCTTGCATTCTTATTTGAGACAACTACGAAAGCATGGCCCCGGCATTCCTTCCGATGTGAGCTTGCCCCGTCCTCCAGCTCGCCAAAGAGCTGCCATGACAATCACGCACCCGTCAGTTCAACGTGCCCCGTATTGTTGTACTTCCTGGTGAGTTCGAGTTTCGCATTCCCTATCGGCTTTGTGCTGGAATCTAACATAGTCTAGTCGCATATCTTCCCAATCATAGGCTTAGACGGAACCGATCTTTTGTTGGACCCTTTTCGAAGAAAATTATGCACATTCGATGACCCCGATCGCGTAATCGCCGTTCGATACCCTTATGACCGCATTCTCTCCGTTCACGAGATAGCTTCTTTTGTTATCGAAGAGTACCTGTCACGGCTCGCAAACGACAATCGAGGCTACATAGTCGTGAACCAGTCCTTTTCGGGACATGTAGGGTTCCGGCTAGCTCGTCTCAGATTACCTGGAATGCTACGAGGACAAGTATTTATCAACTCTTTTGCTTCCCCACCGGGTCCACCATTCCTCCGAAACATTCCGTTAGGAGCCACGAAGCCGTTCTTCAGGAACCTTCCACCTGCATGGATGGTGAGCCGTTTCTTCATGGGGCCAAATGCAAAGGGAATGGAGCAAGTGCAAAAGCAAGCATCCCGTGTGCAGCCGGAAGTGATGAGTCATCGACTCTCTCTTTGCCTGAATGAGAATTCGTGGTATGTATGGCGTGATTGCAACCGCTTGCTGTCGTCTCGAACATTGTATCTGAGGGGCACTGATGGTTTTCTCATCTCAGGCAGGGAAGTAGAGCAGATGCGATGCGGGAACATAAATACCACAAGTGATATATCCTAGCACCAAACGGTTCTCACCTGTCGCTGCAATATACGCGTTGTGGTGGTAGTATCAGGGCTCTAGCAACGGAATGAACGGGGAGGACCAGGCACGTGTTTGTAAGATTGTTTGGTTGCTGGAGAATTCGTACACAGAAGAGTAAAGGGTTACCCTGTAGTTCACCCGTTTCCGTCTCTGGGGAGGACGATGTGCGCATGTGACTCACGATCACTCTATCGCGCCGTGTGCCGTGCACAGTGTCTAACGCGTGCCCGCATTCCAGGCACGTGTGAGCCACCCCTGTGCGGAGGACGTGGCTACGTGTGTGCAACTATTAAACCTGTGTTTTGTGGAACCACCCAATAGAAATTATAGAAAAGAGGAACACCCAACTGGAATAACCGTACAGAACTCTTTGTGTCGGCGCATTTGCAAACATTTCAACTGTTTGTTTATCATATTTGTTGGGCCCTCGTTTTCCTCATGTTCTAGCAAAGAGTAGTAGGCGCACCCACAATAATCCGGGTAAGACGACTGAGCTCGAAGCTCGAGTGCGAACTGAGCATAATATACCCATATATACGTTCTCGGTCGACCAATTAAGGAAAAGAGAGTGTAGATAATATACGCTTAGAAACAGAAGGAGCAGAACAAGTTGGTGTACAACGCTACGGTGGTGGTAAATAGCGTGGAATCGTTCAGCAAAGAAATCACTCAGGCTTTTACGGTGCAAAATGCAGCAGCAGAAAACCAGTTTCAAAGAGAGCTGCGAGCTAGTGGATAAGAGAATATAGGCAACAAAAAACACCTCCTCGTTACAAAGCCTTTGCATCGGCGCAGTCGCTGGCATATTTTCAGTTTGCCAATTTTTCCTGTTTTGTTAGACCCAGATAGTAGGCTATCGAGGGCGTGTTTGTAAGCGACCAGGTTATATTGTATCGAACTTGCCCAAAATTAGATCTGGTTCATTCAACCTTTATGGTATCTCCCATGTGACATTCTAAAGTCAAATAGGTATTCTAACCATCTCCTAGCTGTTTTAAAATTTTTGTTTATGAATTTTGCTGGACTCTACAATATATGATTCTTCTACTGTGGCTCTTATTAGAGCAAACAGGTTCAAACAAACCAAGGGTACAAGATGTGGAGGTACACGTAGAAGAATGAATCACGCTAATAGTCAAAACGATCGAAAGCTTACAGATCTCACGAAAACCTATTGCAGGAGACGAATGGTGGTAAGGAATTCACTTCTTATTCTGCACAGCGAACTCGCAAGGTCGACGTGTTTCCATTTTGCATGTACAACCTCGTGTCGATCTAGAAATGTCATTTCCCACCGTTGATAAACGTGATTGCTCAATGCAGGCTGCCTGCGCATACCGCAGATTTAGTCTGTCGGTCTTTGATCTCGCTTTCTGCTTCCGCATTTTTAAATCTTCGTTTTGCAAATTCCTGCTAGCGCACAGTCCGTCTCGGCGTCTCTAACTATCTGTCGTTCTCGAATATGTCGCATCGCGAGGAAATAACCAAAGCCGGACACGACGACGGACACTGGTACTTGCTGCATAAGAACCCAAACTGCCCAGATAGTTGAGAAGAACCCCTTCCTTTTTTGGAGAGCTTGTTTCCGTGTGTTTGCATCAATAACTGAACACTCTATGTACAATACTAGTGTCACCAAATCTGAAGGTAAGTTAATTATCATCTAATTTACGTAATATATGACGACAACAGTTTACGTAACTATGAACCAAACTTGTAAGATATACAAGCTTCTTTGTCATGAGGCACCGCAAAACAAAAAGAAAATAAACGGTGGCAGTACCATGAACCAAGGAAGTGAAATGCAAGGAGTGCTTCATAACGATTTAACAGCAGCGCTGGTTTTGAAAACCATGTCAGGGAAAATGCATGTGAGTTGGATAAGTATTCTAACGACTAACAGAACAGTAGCATATTTAACTGACTTAGCGATTTTCGAATATCACGCAACAATATCTTACAAATGTACTTCCTGCAGCACACTGTCTTTTGAATTCCAAAAGAAGGATATTGAAGGACCAAAAGAATAGTCAGGCACAAGATAGCATTGATCAGCTGATTAACCAATCCTGCGGTGCCCGTTGCCAAGACAGGTTTTATCTGGCAGATGAATATCAGAAAGTGTTTATTGGTTATTGCTAGTGTTTTTTCATTGCTTGAAAGCCTCCTTTACGCAGTCTAGTTATGCGAGCAATCTTTGGGAATGAACGATCATGTTATAGTCTACATCAAGTAAACCAGCTGTTAGTTTTATGCGCGAGATTGTACTCATCTTTTAAGGGAGATCGAAGTAGTTCCCATGTGCTTCGATCTCTTTCATTAAATAATCTCGGCATCATACGCTCTGGGAAGAGTTAATTATGCAGGAATCCGTGACAGTGACTGCTTGAAAATGAGATTAGGAGAACGGTGTTGCCACTGTCGCATGCTCAGAAACAATATCTCTACGGCTTGCTCATGTAGAAGGGGAATGGGGTGGCAGCTGCTCTTGATGCGCAAAGAGTTCTATACTGTCGTTCGTTTATCGTCACGGTCGCAATTGCGAGCAAACGCGTTCCGTGATTGATTGGCCGCTTATTCGCGCATTCGTGACTACCCCCATCAGCGACATTTAGTGCTGTTTCTACGCACATATGGAGACCGATAGTGTAAATGTAGTCTTAAATAGAAGCTGTTAGAAGACGCTTAGTTGACGCGAATTAACTATAGTCAAGGCGTTACATCCTTGCATCTCTACGGAGTAAACTATTAGATGAGAAATACATCCATACACATCATTCTCTTTTCTACATTCTTTACTTACATCATCAAACAGATATCAGTAGTTTTTCAGACAGTTTAGGTCATATCTTTCAAATGTGGTATTATCGTGTACTTTTTGAGTACTCAAACTTCTTTGTGATCCAACTACAGAACTGTTTCTTCGATAGCAACTGAAGAAAACTTTTCCGTATCCTGAGGCATTCCGTGCCCGCTCCATACGTTCAAGTAGTTCTTCATATCAGCTACTTCTGTATCTTGAAGGCGCAGCAATTAGTCTTGATACACCATAATGTCAAGATTGGAAGGCCAATGTGTGCTATCTCCCAAGTTCATCAACGGCATAGAGATTTTCTGTATTAATGAAAAATTCTTTTCGCTTTGTTTAATGAATGTTCCGTCATGCGGTTAGTGTCTCCATGCACAAGTGATAAAGGATAACGTCCTTTCCTCATGTACTTTCTAATCCACTCAAACAGTTTATGGCACGTATTGCATACAGCTTGTTCCTCCCTCCTTCTTCAATTCGACGAAATTTCTTCAAGCTCCAATAACTTTGTCGCCGTTTTCATCATCGAACTCC
>VCMS01000342.1:0-56966 GCA_022539475.1 Gracilaria domingensis
AAACCTTAGACTGCCTCAAATAACAAATCTCACCTTAAACCACAGTACAAACCCGCGAAAACCCCCGGCCTCTTCCCTCATCGACGACCTATTTGCCCTGTACAATCGAAAGAGAGCAAACACATCTACCTCTCGGTCTAATTTCAGCCCCCAAATCGCACTCGTTTCGTCGCTACAGCCCATTCTTTATCGCGTTTTAGCTACTTCTCGTGTTTTTTAATTACATTTTCCCGGTTTTAATTGTAACTTTTCAACTCAATCCACCACACCTTGCCCATGTTCCCCCGCATCCTCTTCACCTTCTCAGCGCCGTCTCGCTGCACTCTACTCTAATTACTACTAACAAATTCCTCTACACTAACGCTCCTCAATCGCATCTCAACTCAAACAGTTTTCGAACATCTTCAATGCCTTGCTCAATGCATCAGAAGCCCTGAACTCCTACCAGACGCTTCAGTTCTTCATTATCGTGCTCCGTCTACCAAGTTTAATTGCATTGAAGGCTGATTTGGACTCTGAAAACTCGGCCAAACTCCAGAAAATCATTACTAAACTTTTATTTAACTCCCAACACGTACCATGCTGATGCACGTAACATGAAGAGCTCATCACTTGTATGCTTCATGAATCTGCTCCGAACCGCTGCATTGGCATCATGCTACATGGGCCCCTAAAAGGCGCACCAGCACCGCCCAATGCGTTTATCCTGTTCTTCTACATTTCCCGACTTCCACCGCACCCCTATGAAGCAGAACACCTCTTTAATGCACTATGTTGATAACCGGAACAACAACGGCCTGCTGAGTACCCTTATAGACTGATCCATTTGCCTCCCCTTCACGAAAAGCACATACTCTCCCTCAACAACTCACCATCACAAATTGGCTCCTTCTACCGGACATCAGGCCACTGGCATCTCAACATGGTCCTCAACACCTCCGCACACATCGGTACACACGCTCAAGCCACCTGTTCAAACCCTTAGACTGCCTCAAATAACAAATCTCACCTTAAACCACAGTACAAACCCGCGAAAACCCCCGGCCTCTTCCCTCATCGACGACCTATTTGCCCTGTACAATCGAAAGAGAGCAAACACATCTACCTCTCGGTCTAATTTCAGCCCCCAAATCGCACTCGTTTCGTCGCTACAGCCCATTCTTTATCGCGTTTTAGCTACTTCTCGTGTTTTTTAATTACATTTTCCCGGTTTTAATTGTAACTTTTCAACTCAATCCACCACACCTTGCCCCATGTTCCCCCGCATCCTCTTCACCTTCTCAGCGCCGTCTCGCTGCACTCTACTCTAATTACTACTAACAAATTCCTCTACACTAACGCTCCTCAATCGCATCTCAACTCAAACAGTTTTCGAACATCTTCAATGCCTTGCTCAATGCATCAGCACGAGAAATTGAGATGAAACAGGCAAGGGACCGCATTCCTCTAAAAGTTCGGGAAGATGCAAAATTGCATGGGTTGAAGGCGTGAAGCAGTAGTACTCAGATGGTTTGCTGGCAAACAAGTCGATGAATCTGGCAAACAATTCTTCAACCACGCACAAGAGGTCTTTTCTCTGTTGATTACTGCAGTTTTAACTGAAGCATATATTCACCATTCTACCCGTTAGTCTCCAAATTCGTAGAATTTTCTTCTTCACCTTATAGTGATGCATGAAAGGTAACAGATATAACTGTGCCTGTCTTTTGAAGTCTTCTGCTTTGTACTTCGTGACATGCTCCAACGACATAGGTGATCTCCCCCAACTGCTTGGTATTCCTCTTGCAGCTTCTTCCATTGACTTATTGATGGATTTCAGGGTCTCAGCCTCAATGCAATACTTCGGCAAACCCGGTAACTTTTCGTGCTGGGAGTGAGACCCGATTGCGAGTTTAAGTACATGTTTTGACCAACCGAGCAACACCAAATGCATGACACCGTAAGGGAACGAGAAAACGTAGTCAAGAGTTAGTCTTCTCAAAAGAGATGAACGTTTAATACCGGTCTTCCGCTTCAAATCATCTCTTTCTTGTTTGCTGCAACTGTTCTTTGCCAGACGTTTCCATACAGAGAGGACCTCGGCACTATCTCGAATCGTAGGACACTCAGTCCTGATTATATCCCCTCGACGGCATAATCTCTCTCTCAAAATAACGTCTTTGAGAAGTCTAGATGAAACGTCAGGAACGACGCACGCGCTTCGGCATTCCCTCACAAAGGTCTTCTTTTTCTTGCAAAAACGGCAGAACATCAAACCTGTATGACCAACATATCCTAGTACCTTGGAGGCCGCAGGCCAGTCTGCAGTGCAGTACACAACATATGCCTTCATCAAACGTATCTGCTTGTCATAACACACAATTGGAATACCCTGTTCTAGCTCACGAAGATCTTCAACAATTTCATGCAGAAAGGTGTCAAAGTATAAGGTATCATGCGATAACTGCGAGTATCAACGAGTTAGAGGCTTTGGCTCTCTCGTTCGGATTGAGGTTGAGCACGGTGCATGTCACTGGCCACGATGAGACAGGCTCACCGCGCTTGTTTCGAAAGCATTCAAAACCATCAGTTGATATCGTGAGGAAGAAAATCAACGTGTTCTCGGTGGTATCAACATGTTTTGCACGTTCTTGAAGAAGCTTTGAGAACATCCTTCCAATATAGTAGTCGTCCGTCGATTCAAACCTGTCTGGAACTTCATCTACATCTCTTTGAGAGAAAACCGCATTCATTGCTCGCTTATAACCCTCTTGAACTTCTCTAAAAGTATCAGAACATCTTAGAAATGCTTTGAACGCTACTGATGGTTTCAGAAAACAAAAAGTTGCGCTTCCTTGGCCCATCATAGGGGCCTGACAGGTTGGACACTTTCTGCTTCCTTTCAACGCGCCGGAACACGCTGCATGGCCTTGTCGGCACATACGGACCGAACTCTTAAAGAGAATGTTTCTCTTTATGGCGAAAGAAATAAGAGAACGATAAGAGAAAATGGAGTTGAGAGGTTGAACGGACAGAAGTCGCTCGATAGCGTTTTGAGAAATGTCGGATACTTCTGCCATATACAGGAAACGGCTTAACCGCTTAAACTCATTCATTCTAGGGTCTTCATCGATTTCAATGTTCCCGGAAGGTACTGAGGAGCTCAGGCACGAATGATTGGAAGAAGAGGAAGGCTCCGAACTAGAACATTCATGCACAGGTGTACTAGAACCGAAGCTATGTTGATCGTTGCCCTCTCTAATAATTGCCTCATCTGCATAATTCATGTTCTCACTTTCTTCAATCTCTTCTACGACGTTATTACCCTCTATTGGAACGACTTCTAGTTCTTCTGTGGACTCTGCATTATTTTGGTTCGATGCAAAAGTTGGATGCTGTCGTGCTACTTCTCCGTATTGGACTGAATCTGAAGCAGGCAAGTGTGTTTCAGAGCAATTTATGGCCGGCAAAGAACCTGATGGGTTTCGTGTTACACGAGGTGTGGTCTACCGTCGAAATCTTCTTCTTTGGTTTGAGAGATTTGGATTCTGGGGTATGTCTTCTACATTGCTTTGCTCATCACTTTCCCCATTATCTGCTCTTTCCATGGGCTGGGTAATCTCCCATCTTCCCTTTCTTACCCGTCGATAATTTTCTTCTCCTTCCATTCAAAACGACAAATGTCCCTCGCTTTTAATGTGTTTGGCCGGAGTAGAAGCTCTTGCCCTTCCTTTGAGATGCAAATACTGCGGCGATGCCTCCTCATGTAATCCGAGTGTGAGAAACTTTTCGCAGATATTGGAAATTGGTCATTATTTTCTGTAGATCCATTCCGGAATATTTTGAAACAGATCAACGGCAACTACTCCCGCTTCATCACGTGATAGTTTTCGCTTCACCTCACCTCGATGAGACAGAAACGTCGCCAGAAGAGTGATCCACGGCTTCCCGCCCATCGCCTCCCGTGCAGTTCGATACATAAGCGCTTCGTTCCGCTTCCTCCGACGACAATGGCTATACCTGGTACCATTCCTTCCACTATCATCCATTTCCTCTTTTGGTTCAGCCATTCTAGCGACGCCCTCCTACTGAACCCGGTCAAGCGGTGCAGAGATTCACATCTTTGCAGTCTATACCTTCCTCATACATCCAGTACTTTGTTCTGTCTGCTTTGCTGCGAGCACATCGCCTAACCTTTCCAAACTAACTTTGTTATGGATACTGAAATCATCCCTATCCTGTTATCCGAAGTATGACATGACTTCCCGCCAAATCCCCAGCGTCTCTGTCGACCGTTCCGTAACTGCTGCTCAAGCAGCGACCATGCCCCATAGTTCTTCTCCTCCCAATCAAGTTCCTCCTCAATGCATCCCCATTCCAACAGCTATGAATCGTCGGAAAATGAAAGAGGCTGACAGGAACGGCAGACCCACAGGAGCCGTAATCTCTGCAAGGCTAGGTTTTTAATCGTCTGTTCCGTGAGCGATTTCCAGACTGGATAGACTACGCGAGGACAGGGGATAACGAAGACTCGGACAACAATGTGGACCATGATCAGTTCGCAATCTACCTCGAGATGGCAAATGCCGTCAAAGATATGACACGTCAGTTTCTTTACCATAAGATGGGTCTGACTCGTGGCGCCCGTAATTTCCGTTCTGTGAAAATTGAGTACGCCTCTCAGCTTTTGCAGCTAAAGCAAAAGGTTGTGAAGGCCTTTCCAGTTCTTGGAGCTGCCCAAAACTATTGGATAGTTACCGATTTTGTGAAGGAGGCAATGCAGAGAGACAAGAAGGCAGTGAAGGAAGCGACGAAGAAGACTAACGCTCCCGTTAATGTTGCTATCGAGCGGGGATCGGCAGGAGGCAGAGACGGCCAGAATGGTGTCCCCGGGCCGGTGTCTAGTGGCAACTTTCGGGAAATGCCTGATTCCGTGGCCGGTGATGAAGCAGTTCCTACTAATGGTGATGGTAGAGCTATGAGCGGTCATGTCCAAGCGTCAGCTGAAGAACATGGTGAAGAGATTGTTCACTCAAAGGGTGATGCGCATTCGAGTCATTCAGAGATGGCTTATGGATCTCAAGATGATGTATTCCAAAGCGATGACCTTAATGAAAATGCGTCTCAGTCGTTCCAAGACTGCGAAGAAATTACCCCTGCGGTTGTGCGAACTGCAGGTTCTCGACGTGGCGGGAATCGTACTCAGGGAAATGGTCCCCACTTGAGCCGCAAACGGACTGAAGTTGAGCCCATCAATCGCGACCAAGATGAATCCAACTGTCAGAAGCGTCGGCGCAAGAAGTCAAAGAACGCTCGATCCCGTTCGAATGTCACATCCAGCAACCAGAACAATCAACAAAGACCATCTCATATGCCTCGCCATGCTTCATCCGGACGTTCTCGTGCGGTTGGCTCCCGCACGCATCATCGTCAGTAGACCATCAACGCAACGTAAGTAGTTCGCGCACAAGATATTCACGATGATGACCCCAACAAATCTGGAGGTAACTATCTCACTCATTTCTTTCTCATCCTTGCGTTATGACTAACTTTTATATCATCAGTAATGTCGACAAAGGTAGCCGTAGTTGCCCTGGCCGACACGATGACTTCATTCTAAGTTCTCTTGCGCAGCTTTCCTGCCATCTATAAGTATTGATTTTGGACCAACACAAGGTCCTAGGGTAAACGGGTGTTCTAGGTCTGGTGTCGGATCTCAAGATGCATTGCATCTTCCCCATACGACAAAGTTTTCTGATACCTACTCTGTTCTTCGTAGACATTTTGACAAAATTTGGCGTACATGGTGTACCTCTTCGGACAAATCTGAGGTCCAATATGGTACATTACTTGAAATCAACAGAAACATAAAGAGAGCAGGTTAGGTACTCTTGATAATGTCCTAGTTTGACAGTTTTCCGTCCCAAGAAGGGACAGATTATGTCTTACCATATCATTCCTCAATGGGCTATGTTTTGTCCTTTCTAGGACCTCTTATTGTCTGACTCTGAAAGTCATATAGCGTACACATCACGAACCATTTCAGGAGGCCTTGGAGCATCCAAAAAGTAACGATTTTGAACTGATTTTGGACAGATTTGGTGCTGCGAAAGTCGCACTTTCGAACCTCCTCTCGGACAGATTTGGAACTAATTGGGCCATATAACAACCCTAGTTGGACCAGCTACTTTTGCACATATTTTGGCCATCTTATGTACGAACTTAGCTGGCCATGTTTCGGGACACATTATGTGCCATTCTTTCGGGACAAATTAGTACACATTTAGACTACTTCAGGGACACTTAAATCAGGATCTCTTTGGACCAATTCACGTCCATTTTTGGGCCATATTTAGGTCTTTTACATTGCTTGTAGGATAAGAGATAATTTCGATCAACCGATGCGATAAACAACTCGTTGACTGTGCGTAGATACACAAGCTGGATGAAAGAGTCAGATGTGGATTCACAATGAACTAGCTCCGTGAGTGCCGCGGCGGTGAACGGCGGCGCGGCGCCAAGGGCGACACGCCAGGTGTCCGGCCGCGCGTCGCATGCCCGCGAAGCGGCGAGGCGCGGCGCGGCTCTACGGGTGACGTTGCACACGTATGCCGCGCGCGCGGCTGGAAGCGTTGCGGGCAGCCCGCGTGGAGCTGATTCGGCGGCGAGCGCGGGCACCCACGCCCGCACGTGCAACGCGTCAGCGCGCGTCAGCGCGCAACGCCCTCCACGCTCTCGAGGCTTCCATGCGCTCCGTCGCGCGCCGCTCTCGCTGACATAACTATAGCTTCTATATTATAGCGAAAGTATGCAGGACGGCGCCGCCCCCCGTCACCTTGGGAGCCGTCCGCCAGATCCGCCCGCCTGCCCCGCCAGCCACCGCCGCTGTCGTTGCAGTCGCAGTTGCCTCACACGTGCAGTTCTTCGAGGGCCCACGAGCGCTCATCGCGCTGCGCGGCTCGTCGAGCCTTCCCGCGCAGCGGCAGCTGGCGGACGCGAAGAATGCACGCCAGAAGCGGGCGCACACGCGCGCGCAGCATGCTGCCACCACCGTGCTTCAGGCAACGCTGATGTCATACCGCGACCGCCGCAACGTCGGGGTGCAGCTTGCGCCTGCTTCCGGCGCCGCCGCGCCGCCGCGCCGCCGCTGTCAATGACGTCGTTCGCCGGCTGTGTCTCATCGCCGGCACGCTGGCGTCGCAGCCGTGTAGCTGCTAGCTGCCCGTCGAGCTGGTGAGAACGCGCGTGGCGGTGTGCTAGCTAATGCGGCGCGTTGTGCTCTGCCTGGCGGATGTTGTGTCCGATGCTAAAGACGATGCGCGCCTGGTACAGCAGCTGAGTTCGCTGTCGCAGCGCTTGATTGTGCACGCCATTGTGCTCATCTTGGTTGTCGTGGTCCGTCAACTTCCGCCGCAGTCGTCGGTGCCAGATATGTCTCACGCGGCCACGCCTGCACTTGACGTCGAGCAGCTCCACTTTTAAGCCCGCGCTGCCCACCGCGCTTGTGCTGTGTCGCGCGCTAGACGCACCTTCGTGCTTGTTGGCTGCCGCGAAGATCGCCCTGTTTGTGCACTTCTTCTATCTCCTCGACACACTGAGCACCCGCCACATCCCCGCCTCGCTCGAGCACACCCTGTTGCAGCTTTTGGACGTCGTGCTCGATGCACTAGCGCACCTGGATGTGCACTCTAACCTGGCAAACGTGCTGTACACACAGTTCTTCGTGCCGGCGCTCTGTGTGCTGTCGTTGCGGCGAATTTTTCGGTAGGCGACGCATCCGCAGCAGAAAGATTGTGTCATTCGTGCGCTGGCCTACGTGCTGCCGTGACCATCGGGCGAAGAACGCTGTGATTGGCGCTATTCGAGTCAGCGGTCTTTCTTGTCGGAGTGACAGGCCACCATTATGCTTTCCAGTAATTTGCAGGTGCAATATAACTCGTGGAACTGTTCGGAACGACTGGAGCTTAGTGCGCTCATTATGGTTGTCTCTCTGTTGCTGTCGCTGCTGCCAAAGGACGTGATTCTTGTCGATACCAATAACCCGCACGGAGGCGCGGATATGGACGTAGATGAAGACGACGAGCCGCAGGATGAAAACGCCGCGGCTGAAGCGCGGGAAATGAAGCACGTCGTCAAGCAGTTGAGCGTGCTCATGACCAAAGTCGCGTCCAAGGATAATGTGCGTGCGTTGATGGCCGTTGCCGTCGCACAGGGGCGCGATGCCATTGTCAGCGATTGCAAGCTTTTCAGCTTTCTGTTGAGGAAGCACCCCGCAATGACCAGCAGCTTCCAAACAGCGCTTCCCTGCTGGCGTCGACCCAGGTCGGGACCGAAGGGCACATCCTCAGGTCGTTGCGGAGAACGTGTTGGCAATCTCCTGCCGTCAACCCGCGAAACAACTCCGACAAAGTGGTTCTCACAAGCCCCGAAATTTCGCCAGTCCTCTTAGTCTTTGAAACTGTTTATTCTTATCTATTGTACATACATGAGGTTGATGAAATGTTTGACTCCGAGTAGCCGTTGTGCCTGGATGAGGTGCGAGACATTGTCTCTGTCATGAAGGACTATTTGTACGTGGCCAATTTCGTCAGACCCGTCGGATCGCTGCCGGGAGGTACGGATATCCAAAACGCGTCTGTTTTGCGCGACGAACGTGGCCTCATCGAGGTGATTTCGCGCTTGTTATCCCGGCTGCACGCGTGCGGCTCACAGCGTGCGTTCCGCACCAACGACAATTTCTAACTGGCCGGAAGGAATGCCTTGTCTTCCAGCGCCTTTCTGCACGATGCGATTGAGGCCGGGCCTGAGGCGCTGCTGCGCGCGCCCAATGTGACGTCGATCAACGGTATTAGACAGGTGTCTTATGGCACTAGTAGAAAGTCTACCATTAATGGTGCCACGGAGCTTCTTCGTATTGCGCCGTTTCTCATCCCGTTCTCGTCACGCGCCAAGATTTTCCAGAACTGGATTGCTGAGGAAAGGAAAAAGGCGAATGGCGGCGACTGTTTCTTTCCGAATGCTGCTCACCGATTGTCCGTGCGGAGGAACTTAGTGTTTCAAGATGCTTACCGGTTGATAAATGAGCTGGGGCCGAGTTTCAAGTCAACGATTCGCGTCAAGTTTATTGATGAGCTTGGAATTGAAGTAGCGGGCATTGATGGCGGCTGTGTTTTCAAGGAGTTTATGCATGAAGGTCTAGGAATAAGGGTTTTTGTCGTGGATTTGACTATGAAATGTTCGAGATATGTATCTCACTATCAGATTTTTTAGAACCCCGGGGGCTGGCAGCCACAGGGTAGGAGTTGACTGCATTACGAATATCTTGCAGTATGTGCACTGTAGTCATCTAGAGAGAGATGAGCTATTTGATGCGATATACTGTATTTGATGTATATCACAGACGCAAATGCGTCTGTATAGAGCTCCTGCAAGTAATCTGGCTCAGCGGGGAGATAGCGGTTTAGCAGGTTTACGCTATCTCGAACAGTGCTTAAGTAGAAAGCTAGTTGTCGATGAACGACTTTACGAAGATCACTAATCACTCATCAATAAACTATCTTCTACAACTATACTATTGTTTGTATCGGTCTTTGACGACCAGCGCGACGCAGCCCCAGCAGGGGCCGTTAGTCTCGTCCGCACATGCAGCCCTGCCGAGGGCTGCCATTGTGCCCCACATCGTTGTCCAGTAGAACAGTGCCGCCGGGCGCCGGCACCCTGGGCCTCGTTGGTCCAGAACTCTAGCTCCTGAAGGAGCCAGAAAACCGAGAGGCGACAGACTTTAACAGTTTCACCTTATCTGTAACCCTAGAAGCAAAATGGAGGTACGGAAATGGTACGAAATATGGCCGACTTTGTATCCATTTTTGGCTTCAATATGAAGTTCAAAAATAGGTCAAAATGGGGCCATAAATGTGCCCCGAATATGTGAATGAAATAATGCCGTATAGATGATTCCGAAATGTCAACGAAATGTCGCCGAAAAACAGACGTAATTAGCGTTCATTTTCATGCCAAAGCATGTACAATCTGGTACCAGAATAGGTACGATATTGGGTCACTTGAAAGGATCAGATTTAGACCCGAAATATTTCCATTCATGGACCAGCATAATGCACGAGATGAGACCCAAAAATGTTCAGTTTATGCATATATTGATGGTACAGAATTACTACCAAATATGGTCAAAATTTGTACTATTTAACAGCACCTAATTGCATCGAAAATGGGCATTATGGATTTCCCAAATGTGGCCAATCTAAGTACAAATCCGGTGGCCAACATACGGGCCCATAACATCCGATGAGAGAATGAGAGTAGGACACGAAATATCTGGGAATCTAGCTCACATGATGAGATATGAACCAGGTCCGTTTTCGGTCGTATGTCGTGAAGTAATTTACCGCCTCTAGTACCTGCCTACAGCGAAACTTGTATGAACTGATTGGTGGGGAAGGATTCATGGACACTATCCTCCTCACGACTAATCTTTTCCACCAACTACGTCTAACTCCGAGGAAACCTCCGGATCTGTACATTATGCAGTCTACTCATGACGAACCCTGGGCGCTCCAGCGTTGCAAGCAACTCTTACAAGCGTCCCCCTGGAGGGCTGAACCTTCGCCCCCCTGTTCTTTGGATGAGTGGCATTTTTGGCCTTCTTCTCTGCACGCGTGCGCTTCTTTCCAAGAGACTTCTTCGGTGAATGAGGAACCTTATCATTCGACCCAGACGTCTTGAGTAGACGCTTGCACGCCTCTCGAGGTTTCTTTTTCCCCAGTAAGTTTCTCTTCTGTGCTTCTGATGCGCGCAATCCCTTGCCCTCCGACTCGTCTCCGGCGGTGTGGCTAGGTTCAATCTCATCACAATCATCAACACCACTTTTCCAGTTATCAGCAACTGGAGGAAGAGTAGAAGTTCCCGTTGCATCTCCTGCTTCCGTTTCATAAAGAGACCTCAAAAACTCTTTGCTTAATCCACCAGCTACGTTCTGCTTGATATCATCGTCAGGGTTGACAATCTCGTTATCATTAGATCTTTCCATGCCTATAACAGCAGCAGAAAAAATGTTCCTCTTGGACGGATCAGGAATCTGGTGGTGATGGAGAGGATTCTGGTGAAGGTCTTCATGATTAGAAATGTGATGATGCGAAGCGGAGTTAGGACGAACAATTTCCTGGTGTTCACTCGCGGTTGCAGTTGCAGGACGCTGAGTCTTCTCATCGAATGCGTTCGGAAGAGCTTGATCATTATTACGTTCAAGCTCTTCAATGGACCCACGGAGTTCACTGAATCGTTGATCATGATGATCTCGAGATGGAGCGGATTGAATGTTCGCAGTGCCTTGCGTTAAGCCTTTCGTGCTACTCGCTGTCTTCTTAGCCTTCGTCTTCTTTGAAGCCTCCACTGCTGCTTTCTTGTTTCGTTGCACAGTCTCCTTGACGAGTTCCATGATGATCCAGTTGTTTTGTGCGGCGCCCAGAACAGGAAAGCAATCCAGCAACTTCTTCTGCAAGTGGGATAGTTGAGATAAGAACTGAGAGCGTATCTCACGAAACGTGAGTTTCCCTCGTTCAAGATTGAGCTTGTGATACATGAAGCGACGATTTTCATCCTTGATCAAATTTGCAAGCGCCATGTAGATCGGATAATTGTCATCGAAAGGCCCTTGCTTTCCCTGTTTCTCCTGGTACAAGCGGTTGAAAATTACCCGTGCAGAGAGGAGAGTCCCGGTTGGAAATCCTGGACGATCAGACGGCTTCATCTTTCTCTTACAAGATGCGTTAGGAATAGGAACGGAGTTTCGTGGGAGTATATCGCTTACGTGTTCATCGCAGGCGGCTTTGGAAGGTAGAATGACATCGTTACGGTTGGGAGTGGAACTGGATGCAAGGGGAACATGTATAGGGCCTGTAGGAGAACATCGACGATCATTCGAACTTGCTGGTAAAGCATGCAGATGGTTAGAGCCTCTATTGATGGAGCTCCTGTGCGATAAGGAATAACGTTGAACCGCGCTATCAGCCGTGACACGCGGATGAGTCTGTGCAACACGAGAGTTCACCTGTCGAATGAAGTTAGTAACCCTCATGGGAAAGCGTTATTGATGAAACCCACTTACCTTTCCAACTTTTGCTGAGATTTGAAGCAAGTATGCACCCGTCTCCTGTCAACTCAGAGCAGGAGAGAATGTCGGAACGTATGTACACGGAATGAGTTGAGACTGGTTGAGATTGTTGCACGTTCAGGCGCTTCGATGATATCTCAGTGTCGGAGGTCTCACTTAAGAGAGATGTACGAGAGCTGGAGTGAACGATCAGAGAAGGAGGTGGAGGCATGGCTATTAAATGGCGCGCGCGCGATGAGATGGAGAAGAGTGAAACGAAAGCTTTCCGGAACGAAAGAAGATTTCTGACGATTGAAGTCTTCAACCGTCGCGACGCTGATGTACCAGTATACGATAGTAATTTAGAAATACCGGAAATCTTGATTCCAAATATAGAGATTAAATTCCCTGGAGAAGCACCTCTCGAGGCTGTCAGTATCCAATAATCAGGCAAGTTGTACAAGTATTTTGGAATCACGCGAAATCGAATCTGTACAAAAACAATTGAGCTGTGATTTTGCAGCCGCTATCATCGCGTCATTCCCTTGCGCTGTACAACAGAAGAACAGAATTGGTGAAATGAAATTCGAACCACTCTTCAATTGAAAGCTGTGGCTGGGAGTCGCCCTAACACCCCATCCTTTTGATCCGATCAGCAATCAACGCGGTGCTCGGAAGTCACTGCTCGTACATCTCCCATGGTAGCCAATTGCTCAGAAACCAAACCGAGCCCCTCTTCCATTTGTTCTAACCTTCGTTCCAAGTTTTTCGTTGTTTCTCCTATTCTCGTGAAAGAAGAGTCACAGCTTTTGCTTGCAACAGAGTCTAATGGCTGATGACCGCAGAAGAAAAAGGTGCCGTTGGGAAACTGCTCCAAACTCAATGAGCATTCAAAGTGACGCTCTCAAATCTTCTGATTCTCAAGAAGAAGTAGAGAGTTTTGGGGCAGATGTTTTTCCGTCGACCCAGCGATACCAAAGAAGATTTTGATGGGAACAATCGCGTGACAATGTTTCCAGGAATGTAACGCGGGACGGTGAGGAATGCTTTTGGTCTCCCAATATTTTTGAGCCAAACATTAGAAATCTAGCGTGTCCTCAAATCGAGGGCTCAAGTGATGTTCATTCGAAAGACCGTGGCATACCGGGCCTGATACTTTCTCGAAGTCCTAGCGTGCGTTTTAGTCTAGAAAGTGAAGTCCGTCCTGCAGAAAGAGGGGACACCAAGACTTCTAATATCATCTTGTACGAATATTCAATGAGTCCACCTCCTCAGTCGGGGTCAAATTTCAGTTCTGTCCAGCTTGGATCTTCAGACAGTTCTGTTAATGGATCCATTTCCAGACAAAAGACTAATATGGAGTTTGAGTTTGACCGTCTAGCTGACTTTCTCTTCAGCGCCGAAGTGTCAAATATATCCCAGAAAACAATTGGGAGCCTGTTGAGAACCAGGCCAATTGAATCCATCTTTTCATACAGATCTTTGATGTCTTACGCTGTTAAACGGTCTATGCTGCAGAAATCAAGTGTAATTATGTGTCCAAGTGGGCATTGCGCTAGATCAGGAAGACTCCGCAATATGCAAGTGTGCCCAACATGTAGCATATCTTTGATAAAGAGTGGGAAGTCGTTTTGGTACTTGACTGTATCGTCAGCACTGAGAGGCCTTTGCAATGGAAGTGCATCATTTCCGCATATTATGGACGGCTGTCGTAGAGCGCATGAATTTCTCCGACGTCAGAGTGCAGAGCCTCCTCCACATGACTATTATCACAGACAACTCTTCTTCCGACGGCATGCTGAAAAAATTCTGAACTGGAACGAATCAGAAGAAGTATTCGTTTTTCTAACGTTTTCGACGGATGGATTCGAGTGCGGAAGAGATAGAAATGGGAATCCGATATCTACGGGGCCGCTGGTATCAACAGTTTTGAATTTTTCAGTAGCTGAGAGAAGCAAAGCATCGAACATGATCATTCACGCAATTATTTCTGGAACGCATGACACAAACCATTTCGAGACGTTTCTTGAACCACTTTTGGAGGATTTAAAGATGTTAGAAGGTGTTACGAAGGTTTCATGTTTCGATGGAAAGGTCAGAACTCTGAGGGCATTCTTGATGTACTTCACCGCAGACTGGCCAGCAGCCTCAAAGGTATTTGGCTATGCCGGCCACAATGCAAGTTTGTTTAGCCGATATTGTTGCAAGGAAAAGAAGTACATTAAGACGTTAAAGATTTCATGTGCTGTACCCAAAGCGGATGTGAGAAAGTTCATAGACGCCTTGCGTAGAGGTGCAGAGAATCAGCTTCGAATGCAGGCTGATCTGGAGTGCCCTCGGAAGAGAAACCACCAGATGCTCAAAGACGTGTGGCGATCACTTGACGGAAAACATTTACGGGCAACATCCAGGAAGAAAGTCGTAAAAGCAACCGCAGTCAAACGACGACCATCCCTTTCAAAATTGAGTATAGATTACGTGTCTTCAATCCCGTATGACATTATGCGTCTTGTTCTTCTGGGGTGGGTAAAACACATTCTTGTTTTAAGTACAGGATCACACGCGAGACACCGGGAGGATGCATCTCGGCCAAATTATTGCATACCAGCGCAGACAATGGAAAAGATAAATTTGGCGATGGGCACCTCATCGAAAGGAAAACCAAGTTGTTGGGGTCGACCGCCACTCTCACTGGATAATCTTGCAAGATATAAAGCGGAAGATTTGAAACGGCATGCAGAAGCGTACATCACACCGTTTCTGCACCATTTCAAGGTAAGCAAGAAGGTTATCCGACTTTGGATACTGAAGTCCAGACTTGTAATGCTCAGCTTCGGATATGACTGTTCACACGAAAGGATTAACTCATTGAGGTGCACAGTTCAAGAGTTGTACGCCAGATTTGTTCAGTTAGTATACGAATCAGAGGCACAAGCATATTGCTTCACTCCAAGCACACACGCTATTCTTCGCATTCCAGATATTCTTCGGGAGTGCGGTCCATTACCGTTGTGCTCACAGTTCGTTGTTGAACGGCTTCTCGATGAGATCGGACACCGAATTCAAAACATTCCTAATCTCTCCGCCCATATCCTTCACAAAAACTTCCGCCTCTTAGCTGTGCGAATAGCAAACAACGGTAGAGTTCCAATGAACATTAGGAGCCCAGAGAAATCGACTACAAGCTTTGCAGACACGGAAACCGGTGGAGGCTCACGTTTGGAAATGGAAATTGATGCATATTGCAGCCGGTCAGGTCAAGATCCTCCAACTAATTGGCTCTCACATAGGCGTGAGAGATGCATTGGTGAGTTTATGAGACAGAACTTTCCACCTCAGACCCGATCACGCAATGGAATAGTTAAGGAACACACAAATGCCACAGTCATAAGCGGGGAAGGATCCATTTCAATTGAAACATTTGAAGCGTACCAAAAACGGGCCGCGAAGAATGGAAACTGTCACCAAAAACACTTTGTGGCTACCTACTTTGTCCCAGAAAAAGGTTGGTACAGTTCTATTGATTCAAGACATAATTCAGGTGCCAGCCTAGATTCGCAAAGCCGAGCGAGAGACTTGTATTACGGAAGTATAAAGAAGATATTCATAGTCCCGCTTCATATTTCAACTAATGAGAAGGAAAGTACGATTGATATAGTGCTGGTTGATATCCTATGGCAGTATGACATAATCGGAGAACCGCAGTTTTCTGTGCAATACTCCGAAGGGCGCCAGTCAACTTGGGCTTCCACAGAGATAGCGCAGCTTATCAAACGAAACGTCGGCATCATTACCATTTCCGGACGTCGATATTATCTTGACAAGGATCGCATTTCGGCGACAGAATTGGCTCATGACCATGGCCTTGAAGAAAGGCTGAGAGGCGTGAAAAAGGTACATATGTAAAAGTAGCTTGTGCCCGTGCGATGATGATGTAATTCGCAGCTGTATGTTTTCATTCAGAACTCGTTTTCGGCATCAAAGCTTTCTCTTGAGTAATGGATCTCACTTTGACTACCTCTAGAAATGCCTTAGCATTTCTTCTTATGACGCGAATAAAATGAGGTGAGCGATTGCTCCAAAGTTTTGGCTGGGACGCAGATACCCTCGTTATTCGCTTTTCCGCCGCCTAACATTCCGAGTAGCTGTCGATCCATTTGGCTCGGCTTTGATAGCTATGGACGAGAATAGATATGTTCTAACTTCGTTAAGCCATGAGCATGAGATCCAGTATTTTGAGCGACGGCGATGTGCAGGCTGCCGCAGAAATATGCCAGCACCAAGATAAGTAAAACCGTGGAACCCACCTGACCCATGTGAAAAAGTTGTGTCGCGCAAGAAATCATGTAAAGCATGTAAACTGCTCCTTTCCTTGTGTGGGCTCTGCTCCGAAAATTGTTTCACGTGGACCATTGCAGCCCGTCTACGCATTTCACGCAAGTGGCACGCGAAAACGCGCGCACCCCGACTCGGTGACGTTAAAGTAAAGGCAAACGCCGGCTATTGAGCTGTGCCAGTAAAAACACGTACTGATCGGCAACACTGTCCTCCCAGGCTTTTTGGCGACCAGCTACACACGTTCTCCGCCGTTGAATTTCGTTTACGGCCCGTGCCGCCGCCTCGAGCCTGCGCGCGCTTGATGACATGCGGCGCTGGGCAGCAAAGCGACGGCATGCATCCAGAGTGTGGCTTACCACTGCACGAGTTCCAAACGACTGACGAGCACGCGCCGATATGCGGTTGCGTGCTTCTCGCCGGTGGCTGTGAAGCCAGAAGGTCGGCATGAATTAGCTTCTCAATCCACGAGGTACCCTGTTTTTGACTTAGAATCAGCGCTCAAAACTTAGCGTCAACATTGGGCGTCCAGTACAAAATGGCGTGAAGTGTGCCGGAACCAGTACGCGTAAAAACGTGTACATTATTGTTACACGTTTGGGTCCCGTCACAAAATTAGGACGGGACAGAAGGCTACAAAAGTGGCAATCATGCAGATCGACGAGCTTCTGTCGTGCGTACGTCAAGAAGCAGGAATTCATGCCCTCGTATTCCATATGAGTTCATCGACGAAGCGCACGAACGGCTACACTTCTGTCGAAATTGAAGGGGTTTCCTTTCCAGTTAGCTCCGTTCTGCTGCCGCGGAGCGCCACATTGTTGGTACTTGAGCACAACACATCCGAAGAAAGCAAAGGGGATTCTGAAGCTATTCATCTGCTGTCCAACCATCCTGGCAATATTGCAAGGTTACCAAATAAGACCGTGAGTGATGCTATTCGCAAGGCTTTGTGGAGAAGTAGTCGCATCAGCGTGAACGTAGCGCGGGTGATACTCGGTATCTTTACCGTATTCAGGTTGATACAAAGGTTTTGAGAACCTATACGCATCATTTGAAGCCGATTAACACAGTCCCGATCGGAGCTGTAGTACTTGTTATTAACGAGGAGACAGAAGAAGAAAACGAATCTAACGAAGAGGACAGAGGACAGTAACAGGAATGGAGCGTAACCATTCTGTTCAGAGTTGCGCAAGTGTAGTCCAGAGCTTCTGCTTTCCCAGATGTATGTTCGCAGTTGACGATCATCAATTCATAGAATAAATCGTTTCGGGCATGACTTAATATCAATCCCTTCCTGGCAACGATCATCAAAGCACGCGTCAACGAGTCGCATGCGGCTGCCAGGTGGTTGACCGACGGGGCGATCGAAACAGACACCATCATTACATGGATACAGCGCTGACGGCGTTAGAGGCTGGCGCATCGAGGCTGTGCAAGGCGCGGCGCGCGAGTGGGGGCCTTATGGCCGGCGAGCGTGGACAGATGGCGGCTTATTGCGCGGCGTGGAGAAGGAGAGCGGGCGGAGGTGAATGGCTGCGTCGCGGGCCGAGCACGGTATACACCCTGGGTGTTGTTGCTGTTGGCGCCAGGCATGGAGAAGTTGGCGGTCCTGGCGGCAACTATGCGGCGGAGGCGGCCGCCGCTGCCCAGCGCGGCTCCAACACTGAAGCCTCCGTGCGGGCGGAGGCCAATAGGCAGCAGTGGCGAAAACGATCCCGACGTCGTTGATGGTGCGCGCAGCCGGGACGCCGCCAGTGCGCGTCGCAGTGCGCACATGCAGCATTGCTGGTCAAAGGCGCGGCGGGCGAGCTTGCGTGCCGTTGAAAGAGATGGCGGCGCTGCGTCGAGCGAGGGCTCAAGCGAGCGCCTTGCAACGCCCGCGGTAACGCGCGTGGAGCCGTTCATGTTTTTGAACGATTCGCGCGCGCAACTGAAAATGCCCACGCGTACACATGCGGGGGGCTGGGGGACGGTGACGATGGCAATCAAAAGCGCGCGGGCAACTGTGTGTTTGATAAGGTTCGTAGCCGGGCTTTCTCGTGTTTTGCATCCCGCAGATGACACCGACATACAATTGTTTGGAATTCAATTGCGAGGCTTGGATTATGCACTTGCGAACAGGATTATCATAGCTGTTGTCGAGACAACATTCCCATTTTTGCTACCTCGTACACTCATCGCAATCGAAGCGTTGGTAGTTATAAGTTTTCCGATGATAGTTGGGATAATTTTCAAATAGCGATGTATATGCTCGTCATGTCCAATGTACGGAAGGTTCGGGTATGGCTGGATCAATGTCTTCGGCTTCATGATTCTAATTTGGGTTGTTGGGCACACACACACAGGTCTGATACCTTACATTTTCTGGCCCGTTTCCAGTCTTGGTGTGAAAGCACCAGAAGAGAAAGGAATTTTTGAGTTCTTTTATCGCGTCTGGCCGTATCCGGAGGAAATTGCTGGACTCTGGTCGATGAGAGTGATAAAGACCTGTGAGCTACATCAAGACGATGAGCCAGATTGTCTATCTCCTGTAACGCATGTTCGTTATAACCAGCGAGTATTTCTTGAGCCCCAAGCAAGTTTCTACTTGCTGCTTTATGCCATCTGTGATGGAAAGATCACAGAACTTGATTGCGCCTGTAAGAAAGATGCTCACGAGCTTACCGACATAGCGAAGTGTAACATGGGATACGAGTTCCACCGCATAGGTGTCGGAAGCAACTGGAGAGCGCGTGCTTCACCTGTGGAGAAAAAGAACTGCGCCTGCACCCATAACCTCTCACGTCAGCGCACCTCCCTCCGCACCCCCCTCTACCTCGCAAGTCCCGGGTCGGCACGTCTCTGCGACCCTTACCAATTTGCTTCGCGTAATACCCCCAAAACTGCTTTAGTCTGTAGGACAGCCATCTTGCCCTCCCCCTTCTGCCAGATTCGGCACCATTCTCTCCCCAGCGCCTATGCCTCGCCCTTCTGGAGTGCCTTGACGCCTCCCGGACGCCGTTGCTCCGTTGTATTCTGCGCAATTTTCTATGATAGTGCTAACTTTTGCGGATCTCAAGGGCATTTCTCATCACGCGGGCGTTCGATCTTTATACACCGATTTAACCTATCTTTCCAAGAGCGATGGCATGCGATTAGCCACCAGAGAAGCGTTGCGAGAATATCTTGATTGGCTTTTCGGACAGAATCGTCGCAAGCGGGGAACGAAGGAACAGGTGGTTGTGAGGGGCAATCTCGGGGTTGGTTTGACACAATGGATTTTTCCTTGGGAAAGTTGATCCTAACGAAAAACCGATGAACCCTTGTGTAAATAAGAAAACTGTAACAGACGAAAACGACGATAGAACCGTCTCTGTTGTTGAATCCAAGTCTGATAACGACATATGCGCCGCTTGCCATGAGGCGTTCGAAACCTTTTGGGATGACGACAAGCACTCCTGAATGTTGCGTGACTGCACAAAAACTGACGACGACGAGCTGTACCACGTGAAGTGCATGAAATACGCAGTCCTCGCTGAAGATGAGTCTGCTGATGTGGCGGCTCAGCCGCAACCGGAGGACGAAAAGTCGGAACCTGAGAATGAGGGCTCAAGTACTGCACTAAAAACCACAAACAACAAGCCTTTAAAAACTAAGACTATCAATAACTCTGAAACACCGCAGGAGCCATCAACAACGGCTAATGAACTGCAGTGCTTACTTTAACTGTCAAAAAAAGAACCACAGCGAGCTTTTCATAATACATACATTCAACAGGTGGTGTCTGAGATAAGTATTCCGAAAGCAGAACCAACTATGATCTCATTTCAGTCAAGACCTCAGCCATCTACACGCAGCAGCCCATGTTGTGCCACCCAAACAAGAGCCGCTTATGCCCGTACATGGTGATGTAATCAAAAATCGACCTATTTTTATGCATCGCTTGAATGTGGTTCCCCCCCAACATGGCTGGCCCGGATGTGAACAGGAAGGTCACTCTCCCCAAACTACCGAAGTAGCTCGCCGCAACAACCGGGATTTACGTTATGGCTTTGGAGCCAACTAGGACAGAAGAGCCCAGAGCCGCTTCGACTTCGCGACCATCTGGCCAGAAGAGAAAGAGATTAGAGACAGATGGCGCAAGGCTTGACCCTAGCTTTAGAATTCTGAGTGCTAACAGCTCTATGATAGCAGCATCATCTCTTCTAACCGATGAAGAAGCGGTTGAACCTCAGTCCAAGCGCCAGAAAGAATGCAATCCACAGACAAATACATGATGCATGAGATCGATGTTATTCAGTTGGATGCTAACTGATCAGTGACTGCGCTGCTCACTTACAAACAGCTCCGTTGGCAATCGTTTTGAAGGCGCGGGAAGAGAGGCATGCCGTGCCTGGTTGATTAATCCCTAGTACTGAACAGAATTGTTCTACACGGCCGCCACCATGCAACGAGAATGCTCCTTGGCGGTTGAAGGGGGACAAGTTTGAATTCTTTGTTCATCAAGAATAGCTGCGGGCTATTTGGGCCTGTACGTCTGCCTTTGGTTTTGCCGGTCAGAATTAGAGAAACTAGTAACACACTGCCATGGTGGTTGGATCTTTGCAGGAGGTCCATAGTTTTGTTTTGGGAAGAGAATGGGCGGCGAGTCGGCGTCGTGCACCTGTGCATCATTGAGCAGTTGGGACGAGAATTGCGCATGGAGGAGTGAGGTGAAGGATGCACTTCGGAGGTGGTCCGCTGTTGTTTTCAAACGTGAATGGGACTAAGGAGCTTATTCTCGGGAGCATAACATTTGATCGGGGAACGTGGTCTTAAACTTTGTAAATTAACAGCTTTACTTAACACATACTCTCTCTCTTTCTTTTCAATCCGAATGACTTTTTTTTCACAAGTCTCTTCGAAGGCAGTTGTTCTCGGGGTAGTTCTCGGACACGACAAAAATTAGTGCAACGCGTTCTGTTTAGCTGCTAACATACTCGCAGTGCTGTGGCCAGCCTGCCCGTGGGTAGTGAGGGGCGAAGCGTAACAGGAGTGCTGTGCGACGAAAATGCATCCGAGCTGCCGTTCGGGACATGATGGACAGCAAGTGATACGAAGTATGGTTTTGTTGGCTAACCGCCAGCGCAACATCGCTCTGATGCTGAACGCGCTACCTACATGTACGAAATAGCTATTCGTTCGAACAGCGGGTGGAGCGCAGAGTTGTACAGACCGTACGCAATGTACGCCAGAATGGCGATGACGATGACGTTGAATAGTGCTCTCTCCCACGGTTCTAGCATTTAAAGCGCGGTGCTGAGATTGTATCGATAAATCCTTGTGGAAAGAAGTTTTGAAATGGGTGGAAACAATCGTACGTGATATGTGAGATGGAGTGGCGAAAACAAGTGACGCCTAGTTCTGGTCTCTCGGAGAATGGTACATACCACAAATTGACGTACTCCTTCAACGTTCGATTTGATGGTGAGGGGAAAGAGGCGGGCGCAGCTCCGTAGGTCTCGTCTGCGCTGGTTGCTGGCTCAGCTGCGGATGTCGGTCGAGTCATGATAAAAGTAGAGGCGAGCGGAACACGCTTGCGATCGGGCTTGAGACTGGGGAGGGGAGGGCCCTGCTTGGTTGGGATAGCTTGCCAAGTGAAGAGAAGTGTGCCTCATGCGAGTAGATTCAGCACAGGATTCGGCACGAGGCTTGAAAGGTGATGGAAGCACAAGTGAGAACAAATTTGTTCGCTCTGGGAATGCTTTGTGTTGGGGCACGAGCCGTGTTGGAGTCATCTGCGTATGGAGCAGAGCAGCGCAGCGCAGCGCAGCGCAGCGCAGCGCAGTAAGTTTTGCATTGCTGGCATTGAGCTGGGACAGTTTGAACGGCAAGGCGCCAGACGTAACTTTGGCCGTGTGCACGACCACGCCTCCAGCCGTGCGTGACGACGCACAGCGGTCAAACCAGACGTTTTCGCTGTCGAAGCGGCACTCTTCTGCTCTGTGGCGAAACCCTTGGTCGAAGCGCTTGAGTGGCCAACCGTGATTCGGATCATGGTGGTCGTGCTTGTAAACGAACAAATCCGACGGGCGCTGGCTGCCACCCAGGCGGAAGGGGCGTCGAAGAGGACCAAGCACGTGCAAACCGTTTCTCACAAGCTGCTCGCAAACGCGATTCGGAACAACGCGAATGCCCCTTCTCTGGCATCGCTTCTCGCGACATCGCAAGTCTGTCTGACGAACGAGCATGCCTGCGCCGTGCACATTCCGCACGTAAGAAACGCTCATTTGCGAGCTCGCATTGAGCGACTGGAGGCGCGTCAGAAGGACGCGGAGTACGCAGGAATCGTTCGCGACGTGTCGCGGGTGGATGCGACCAATGTGGAGATCGAGGCTGCGCGCATGAGCAAGTTTGCGTCGCAAATGTCACTCGGCGTCAATGTGATTTTCACAATGGCTACTTGTTTCACCGCCGGCTACTTTGTGTTCAAACAAAGCACGGGCACGCAGACCGGTGGGCTAATAGACGGTGTCACGGCCATGATTGTTGCCATGGGAGTCGAGGTGATTCTTGTGCTGACCAGAATATACACCATCGACACGCAAGTTGATAGACACGTTAAGCGCCGTCAACACATGGCCGATCGCACCCGGCCCTTGTGCTGAGCACGTTGGCGCAAGCGGACGTTTCGAGCGTGTGGACCCTGCGCACTGCTGCTTTTGGACGTGAGCAAGAGCGAACAAGCTCGAAGCAGAAGGAATCGGGATGAGGCAGATGTCACACTTTGGCCAGCCATCCGTTCATCCCGTTTGGGTATTATCGTCATGGAACATGATGTTGTTGTAAGCTTTATAGCATGCAGTGCGTACAAGGGCCGCCGGTATCTAAATGGCGTTCGAAACGCTCATCATGATGATGATGAGCGTTTCGAACGGCATTTAGACACCCGCCATGATTGCGGGCTAATCGAGAGGTGAGAGAAAATTGGGGCACCCGTGTCGATTGGTTGCGTTCCATGACGACGGATCTCACGCATCGGTCACCCCAACTGTCCTTACAGAAGACTGATACTCATGATCTAAGTATAGAGAACGAGACGGCGGCGCAATCGGGAGCATGACAAGGATGCAATTTCGACCACCTAAGGGTATTGTGAGCGAGCGAAACAGAGAAAGAGACGGAGAAAGAGGACGGGAAAAGAGAGCGGATGAGCGCAACAGCGTTTGTCAGCGTTTAAGCTCTCCGCTGTGATCGGGGCTTGTTACTTTACATGTATGTCAAGTATAAAAGGTTATCGAATTGAGAGCTGTACAATGAGCGGGCTTCTCCCCGCATTTTTGTGTCGTGTGTGTATCTGTTCTTTGGAGCTTGAGCGAAGATAATATACCGTACTACAGACGATGATGCAGATGGCGGCCATCGAGTAGTGTGCGTCCGTCGTAGATACGCTGGGTATGTATGAAAGAGTTATTACTGTACAGCAGGACGATATGAGCAAAACGGATTCGGTGGTTGTCAGCGAAATGTACACGTAGAGCAAATTGATGCCCTTGGTAGGTGTAACATGTGCTACAGCAACACGAGCGCGCGCGAGATGCCGGAGATTATGGAGTTGCGAAAGCAGTCGACGGCCCTGACCAGCGAGACCACTCTTCGGAACGCCTGCTCGACGGAGATGGGCGCAGTCATCAGATCCTGCTCGATCTCGCGCTCCGCACTGAGCGGTTGGGGCACCTGCGGCGAGAACAGTCGGTGCTGGAGCGCCGCGCGCGCCGTGAGCCGTTTGGACTCGCACGGTTGCATCAGCGCGCACAGCGGGCTCTGCAGCAGCGGCGGCGTGCGCAGCCTCTCCTCGACGGTTTGCACGATCTGGATGTACGGCTTGGACTGCTGGGTCATAGGGACATCTGTAAGGTTTATATGCTGAGGACTTGTTTTGAGCTACGGTCCAGACGTCGAACATACCAAATATGGGCCAGGTACGGCTTCAGTAGTCGCCCTGCAGTTGAGGTGTAATCTCGACCATTAGCCGTACCGTTAATTGTTTTTTAGAAAATTGGTTCGAGACATGAGACAGTGGGCATCTCCTGAAAATACAAAAGCGCTTTTTGTGTGCACGCAAACCGTCACGATTCGTGCACTTTCCGTGACATGTGTGATCGATTTCGCTCGACGCGCAAAGACGTGCAAAGCTCTTGTGCGCACCACGCAAACTCTCATTTGCTCTTGCATGTCCCTCCCCAACCGCATATCCCGCGGACAAAAAGAAGTCCCGCCTTTCCCTTCACCGCGCGAAGGAAAAATGCAGCGCGCCCGAGAAGCTCAATGCGTTGCTGCATGAACCTAGCACCATAGCTACGTCTATCTTACAAGAGAATCTATCATTGCGGTGCGTGTAAGCCATGCTCACTGAGCAAGAAACAGCCCCAACGTACTACTAGTGTTCATTAATCGTCTTGCACCGTGCTTGCTATGGTACTTTCCCTAGCAGCATCACAGCGATGAAAAGCAATAGCCATCAAAAAGGCTTTAGAAGATGGCCAAAGTGCCATACGCAAAGAAGTAGCTGCCGCTGATAGGAAGGAAGAAAATGGAGAAGAGTGCATACTCTCTGTCGGGCTTTTGCGCTTTGGTGCTGCCGTATGCGCGCTTGCGATTTTCAGATTGTCTGTCGGACGCAAACGCGCAATTTTCTAGAAATGAGCGTTTGCCATTTGTGTTTTCAGGAGATGCCCAGTATTAGGCCTTCATCTTGGCCACATATATAATTTTTTGAACATTTTTCGTACTTACCTCGCTGCAAAATGGGTCATAACCAAGGCTTATAGGGGTAAGGTTTGTTTAAGGCCAACCTGTACAGACGCCTTTACCCGAACCCGCAGGCGCTTGTGGCACATGAAGACTTTGAGGCACAATTTGCGATCCTCGGTCGGCTTTTGGGCAAATCAGTATTAGATGGCGTGCTCGTTTAGGTTTCTCTAGCAAAGTTCGTATCGTCAAAGATCTTTGCTCATTTCAACTCTCCAATTGATCTTGGTTCTCTGGATCCAGAGCTATACGAGAAAATGAAATTACTTACAAGATGCGATACATCTCTGGCAAAAGACCTCGGCTCTAATTTTATCGTGCGAAACAACGCATACGGATCAGTCAAAGACGTTGAGTTCCTCTTCTTTATTCCAATTGTCTTATAAAACTAATTTCGCTTGTTCCGCAGCCTGTCATTTATACTTGTTTCACGCTTCCAGTTCATCTTTGCATTACGCGTCGGCGTTTTCAGGACCCCTCTCGGCCTTTCGGCCTAATTGTCTTCTTCCTGCTCGTGTCCATGCGTAAAGAAGCCTTTGACCATATTTTTCGTTACAAGCGTGTTCTCTTTCACAACCAATTGCCACAATCTCTCTCACTGCAATATGTGGTCCCCAATCTATTCAATGCCGTCCGCAAAGCCAGTCAGGGCTCCTGCGATAGAGAGTATTTCTGCTGGAATCCAACGATGACATACAGGTCGACTGCGTCCTACTCTAGGCCTCTCCATGTCAGCTCGTCAATGACAAATCCTCTTCCAATGTGTTTTTACGCAACTGCGAGCATTAATTCAGGGTGAATGTTAGTAGAAATTGAGCACGAGTCTACAATTCTCCCCTTGCTGTCACATATGTGTGATAGAGACAATGCAGAACTTGATGCAGACATATACAGAAAGCTATTATTTGAGTCAGAAAATGAGAAATCATTGATCTTAGTGAAAATCTTGATTGAGGTGGTCAACGCTATCTATGAAGGAATTAGGATTACTGCTTTCACTTTATATGTACGACGCAAATATGAATACTTTCCAGCTCTGAAATTAAGAACGATATACTTCATCTTCTTACTGTGCAAGAGAATGAGTACTATGGGGTACAGATGGTCAATGTAGCATTTACACCTCTTTCTGCCGCAGCTTCTCGGTCTACATTCGATTTCGAACCTATGCCTCAGTCATAGTACCATTCTGTTCAGCAGAATCATTTCTTATTTCCCAAACTCTTTCGTTGAGATGGATACAGTGTTCTTTGCTGCCCCACATCGCCTTCCACTCGAAAGAAAATCCCGCCTTCCTGTTCTGAACTGAGCTGCTTGAAAACATGAAATGAGCCGGTAACTGTGTATATGTCAGTTATGGAGTGTACGTGATACTGTCCTCGAGATTCTCTGGGATCCACAATCTTCGAATTATTTACAACTGTAGGCCAGAAAGCAGAGTTCTCTTTCTGCCCTGTTTCATTTCCTGCTTTTGCTTGGTTGGATATGCTGTTCTTCATTTGAGTTTTCCGTGCATGATACCGGCTTCTTGCGATTCTGTTATCTCTCGCGATGTGTTTGCCTGTATGTTCTACATTTCGCTGCATTACGTCGCCTCTGCGATACCTTCAAATTAACCCCTCTGCAAAAGGCGTTTGTTTTTGCTCCTGGGAGAATGATCTGCTTTCGTTCAGTTCAATGACTTTCCATAAAAAGATTAGATTCAGGGTGGCAAGCATATTGCACACTGTCTGAAAAAGCATGTTCGACGGCTCGGTCATGACTGCTGGTGTATTTGAAGACTTTCACATCACCTGGACTCAATCTTCCGATTACGTTAGAGATTCTCCCTAATGATTCATCTGCGACAGGTTTCTCGTGCTTTCCGGACAGCTTTTCGTTGCAGACAATGCACAATGCACATGCGCCAGGCCCCTCGATTGGAGCGTTTGGAGCGAATTTCATTCCTACAGAAGCCTCAGGAACGGTTCCGCATATGATCTGTATTGGGCTATTGCAAACGAGGCAAAAGTGACTTGGCTGAATACCAATTACGCCCTCTATTGTTCGGCATTTACTTCATTCGTGTTCAATGCCGTAATGGACATCACGATCTGAGTTCGAAGAATCCATTATCTCGGGCTAGTTGATATAATCTTAGGAAGAGAACCGATATCTTTTCATCATATGAAACAAGGATGGAGATTGATGTTGTCAAAGAATGCAGCTTTGGCTAAGATTCTGGTAACACCGTCAGCGTGTGAAACGTACTGACAACCTATCATTATCGACATCTGCGCTAACCAATGGGCACCCAGAAATCGCGACACTTGAGGATAAGGTTTAATTTTAATGGTTTAATCTTTTCATGGTTTGACACATCACTGGTCCGGTCACCAAGATTCACTGCCCAATACAACGGAGCTGGGACTTTACGATGACACATGGTGGTGCCAAGTTTTGGCACGATTCCGTATACCGGCCCATACAATCCTGTGCTCATTTTTCCATGACAGTTCCCGCGAACTAATGAGCAGTCTTCCACTTCACTTGGCGACCTCAAATCGCTGCGTGCGTGTCTTGCAGAGCAGGAAGCATTCGCTTGCGACACCGTGCGATGCAATTTTCCTGCAGTCGTCGCATCTGTGTTTTTCTTTGCCACGCGCTCGGAATGCCGCGCTAGACCACATTGCTAAGTTCTGTCGTTCGTACGGCCACGGCAGCCGTATAATTCTGCATCCTTCTCTTGAGACTATTCTGCTTCATGTATGAGGCATGGCCCCCGCACGTTCCTAACTTGGCTCAGATCATTGCAGCAAAATGTTTATATTACACAGTCCTTTCGTGGTCGCTTCCGGCAACAGATCAATGACTTATGTGCTCTCTGACCCCACCACAATCGTAGAAGCTGTTATTTCACAACAGCTTCTCGGAAAGCATTGAACGGTCCCTACGAACCTATCATGGGGAAACATCTATCATCATTGACGAACCTCGCAAATGTCCCATTCTCGCCATTCTAACGTGTCGAACGCACCCCTGGCGTTCTTCAGAAGTTAATATGAGTGTTGGTGTGATGTCTGGTCACGACATGCTACGATCTAAACAGTCTAAAACGCAACCATTGGCAGTGTATTCGCGAAACTCCGTACTTACCGAGAACGTCGAGGAAAGTTATTTGAAGTATTTGTTATCGTAAGGGAAGCGGGAACCAGCTTTCTTTACAGGGACTATACTTCAAGGGTAACATATTGGAAGGTAATCTCAGGTAAGCGACAACCTTTTTCCATTACCCCCGTACATGCTTGTATTTGATTTCAGGCTACAGTTAACGATGCCGTTCTCATTTATGTCACCTCTCTCGAATAATACCCTAACGAATCCAAGGTCAACTTTCGTGAAGAAGTCTATTCGCGCCAAAGTAACTAACCACTACGTGCAGAAAGGGTACTCTATGGGGGTTTCACAACAGTATGCCGCTGAATTTCCGATCTTACATGCTTCTCGTATGCATTCAGAGCACAGTAATGTGATCGCAGTTTATTTCCTTGTTCATTAAGCACAACGCCAGAATATGCCGAACGCATTTAGCCCATACGCAAATAATTGAAAACTGTTGCATTTCAAGTAATGGAGTTCTGTTGCAGAGGAAATACGAGGTACTTAAGTTCTCTGCCGTCCACCTAGTCCTTTTCCATGACCTCTAACGATTACTCTTTTCAATCCCCTGCTTCGGCCTCTGCCCCTGCCCCTTGCTCTGCTGCCACCTCTTCCTCTGCCTCTACTCCTGCCTCGATCTTGGAACGAACTTCCAACAATCGTCTTTTCAACTCTCTCTCTTCCTTTTGGTCCCATATCAGCTCGCGTACTCTTCCTTTGTCGCACACCCTTCGCAGTGAAATCCTTCTGATTATTTCGTCTTCTAGCATTGATGAGTAGCCCAGAAGGTCTAAATCCTTCACATGGAGCAGTTACAGTCGTTCTCATATTGTCGGTTGCTCTTTGGCGTGCAGATGGTGTAGCATTGGAGAGACTCCGTACGTCTCGTATTTCAAAAGCACCCGATTCATTGCTCGATTCGTGAATAGCCCTCCTTCTTTCGATATCTCACGAGTCATAGTGGATTTGGGGGCTCTAAGATGTAAGCGTATTTTAATGGTGCGACAAGTGATGATATTGTTCGTTGGCAGTGGACATGTTCGAGTCGCGGGTGTGGTTTTTGCCTTTATGGCATTCATCTCAGTCGGAGAGCGCGTAGGAAGAATACGATCTTCTTCCTCGTAACATGGGTCTTTTCTTTGCGATGGTGTGTACGTTTTGCCTGTTGTACGTTTTTGAGCAGGAACATGATTGGAAGTAATGCATTCTTCGGTTCTATTACTAGGTTCATTCCTTGTCGTTCTCTTTGACCGATTTCGTTCAAGAGTGGCTGAAGGAGTTCTTCCCTGCATTATTGCGTTATTGGTAGTGACACGGCTATTGCGAGCCATGCTGTTTTCTGGATCAGCAGATGGTGCCTTCTCACATTGCACTCTATCTTGTAGCGCTGTGAGCCAGATTGAAGGTGACCTTGTTTTTCTTGTTGCTGCATTGCCATGAACAGGGAACGGTAAGTCTCTTGTGTGAAAATATTCGTTTCTTTCCTCCCCTCTGCCTTGCGGCATGGACAAAGAAACTGAAGCTAGATTTCTTGTTCTTCCCACGTCGTTTGCGATTACTGAGCTGCCTTGTTCCAGTCCATTGCGATTTCCAGGATTTAGTGGACTTGAAGATTGTATTCTTCTAACCGGAAATGAAGATTCTCTGGCTAGCCCGACATCATGCCGTTGAAGAGGAGAATCATTTCGATGGATTCTTTCTTCTTCCCCGCCGTCGTATGTTCTACGGGATTGCTCGTCGTTTTCAGGCGGTGAAACATGTAGCCTAGATGCACCTAGTTCTCCACTCCCACAGAGAGCTATTTCATGTGTGCTGGGATTGGAAAGTGCAGTGGCGGATATCGAAGGCTCAGCGGCCACGCTTTGGACGGCATCACCAAAGCCGGTTTTCACTTTGGACGGACGCCTCTTCGACTTCATTTTCTGCTCGGCTAACCACCGAGTGCATCAGAGGTTGCTACTTTGACGGTACACGATGAAATCCTATGATCTAGAATCCGCCCGTATGACGGCTTCACACAGAGCAAAGTGTAACGTCTTGTATGCAGTCGTCCAGGAAATCATGCCGTAGATCTCCCCTAGCTTTTCAAGCATGATTGATTCAAGTGCATCTTTTGCATCTGTGTTGAGCTTCTTATCTGTCGCGCCAGTTGGAAACTGAATCTATTTTTCCCTTCCTTCTGATATCAACGCGTTTTGGAAATCGAAGGCGACTCTCATTAGAGCTGAAACATTAGGTTCACGAACAAAATCTTTCCCTCTGATAGGACTCGGGACTGACGGTAGCCTTGAGCCTGATTCTAGAGCATCGAAACGTTTGTTTACTTTCGCGAGATCGTCCTTGCTCACTCGCACAAGCTCTTCTCTTGTCTCCAGAACGAAGCGCTCGAGAGGAGTCTGCGTGGAGCTCTGTGCCATTTCAAATGGACTGCAGACGCAGGTCTCAACACAGAGCAGAGTACAAGGCAAAGTCAAGTTTGAAAGATTCTGGATAGAAGAAGGAAGTGCCCTCGGGTGCAAGGAGCTCCATGGATGTTCAAAGGCAGGAAACAAAGTCTGGGGCACAGTTAAGGGAAGCTGCAGAGAGCAACGTGAACGACGAAACGAAACGAAGCAGGTTTCGCTTCACTTGTTTCTATTTTGAACATTTCAATAGAATATAACATTGGACGGAGAAGTATTTTCATGAGTCAAGCCAATCATTCTCTTATCAAACTCCCAACATTAATCAATAATTGAGGTATTGACCGCCTTGTTTGCATGGCGCTGGACATGAACCCGAAGTACTTCTGTCTACCTCAGTATAATTGCCCTTGTTATCCCAGAGGAAAGGCGGTCAGCAGAATGACGGTGCTCAAACAAAGAAGAGATGCAAACAAGATACGTCTGCAGCAAGGTTTGCAAGAACCGCTACCGTGCGGACCCCGTGAAGGGAATAGTGTGTTCGTACGAGCGCAGTATCCGTCATATATAGAGCAGTCTCTTTCAAACCATGACGTGAACTATCATGACGCAGATGAGATAATGAATCGCGGAGAACAGAATGAAGGAGTGACCACTGCAGCGCATCATTGCGTGAATCCTGCGGATGTTTCAAATGAAATGCAACACGTTGAGATCAATTTCATGAATGCAGAACCTGCTTTCCTTCAAACGGAGAGGCAATATGGTGCACTGCTAAACTTATCCTCAAGGAACGATGCTGAGCATATCTCGGATGTCCCGGAGCCATACAATCAAATAAGCTAAGGCTCTCCGCAGTTGGACACAAACGATCCGATGACTGGCGTCGACGTAGCGCAAAGTACTGATGTGCCACCAATTGACAAAAGTCACTCTGTCTTATCGCAGCACTTTGCTTGCAGTTTCATAGACTTGATGTACCACCACGGAATGATATCAGAGTACGAAGCATCTCTGGATGGTTCAGATTTCGAAGAAGATCATCTGCAACAGTCACAAATGGACACAAAGACTTCCAAGACCTGCTTTACTACATGGCTTCTGGATAACAAGCATTGGATACAGCTCTATTTCCATCATAACGTCACTCAGACGGTTATGGATGCAATCCTCCGCAATATCAAAGCTCCATACAAGTGCTGGAAGACAATGACCTCCCGGTTGTGTCGCGAGTCAAAGATTAGAGAAATCATCACACGATTTCCTATTTGCCAAGGTCATATGTGTTTCTACAATGATACGATTTCGAATTGTTTTATATGCGATAGGCCGAGACCAACTAGTGACGATCCTTCAATGCCTTTGCTCCCTTGGATTACGCTACGAGGAAGACTGGAAACTATGTTTCGAAGCAAGGAAAAATATGAGGCGTTGTACAGCTACTTTCACTCGATTTTACACCAAGACGATGGGCATATTGCAGACTTCGTACACACAAAGTCATTCCGACGTATTGCGGATATATATCTGGAGGTGTCGAGTTTTTGAGGAATGATATCTTTATCTCTGTATCGACAGATGGTTTTCAAGCGTTTCGTAAGCAAACCGATACCGTGTGGCCTATAGCCGGAATCATATGCAACCTAAAACCATGCGAACGATTTGTCATGCGGAACGTGATACCATTCATCTTCATTCCTGGTCCAACAGAACTAGATGATCTGCAATCTTTTCTCCGTCCTCTCGTCGAAGAGCTAAAGGAACTAGAAAACAACGGGTTGGATACCGAGTTTACCTTCTACGATGGCTCAGGTAAGAATGTGAGGGTTCATCTGACTTGGTTGACCGGAGATCTGCCTGCCGTGAAAAAGGTTTCTGGTGTACGCGGTCATAATGGAAAACGACCCTGTCGCTTCTGTACCATTGAAGGTGTTTGGTGTATGCCTAGGAGAAATTACTGCTTCCCTAGTTATCTAAGAACACCTGATGGCATTAGGGAAATCTTTGATCCGTCCAATCTTCCCTTCCGAACAGAAAAGCAAAGTTAGGTCACAATAGAGACTTGTTTCAACTCCATGGGCAGCAAAGTTATCTCTGCAGAAAGAGACTGGAATCAGCGAGGGAATTGTTCTTTTTATCCTTCAAAACATGGTGCCGTATTCGTCTTTCCCGATCGATATTATGCATCTTCTCTACAACATCGGAAAGGATGTCATTCGGGGGTGGATGAATGATGAGGAGCAGCCGTACCATCTGTCAAAAGCTTTAGTACGAAATATTGATGAAGAGCTTAGACAGTTCGGGAATAGAATCGTCAGCCAGGTGCCAACTAGACCTTGAAAGCTTTCCCGCTTTGGGGAATGGAAGTAGGCAGAAGTAAAAGCATTCGTTCTGTCCTACAGTCTGATTTTTCTAGAAGGCAACTTGCCTGACGTCTATATGTCTGGTTGGAGAGACTTTGTAGAGTTGGTCGACATGTGTTGGCGTTCTTCATTCTCACCGACTGATATTGGAAAACTGAATATTGTGGCACAAAATTTCTACCGGCACTTGGAGCTTTACTACTTTGGTGGGGAAGCATACCTTTTAGTGTGTACAAGTACACCATACATTTGGTACTGCATATTGCTGAGGGTGTCTTTGAATGTGGACCGCCACAAAATTACTCCCAGTATTGGATGGAGAGATACATTGGTTGGACATTGAGTCGTATAAATTCCAGAAGCCTTGTCGCCTCATCCTTGTTCAAAGATGCAAAGTTTATGGAAGCTTATAAGATTCTTTTCGATGACACTTTCTTAGAGAATGACGATGAAAATACCCACAGGTCTCAAGACGGATACGAACTAAGGGGTGGGGAGCATCTGTATGTAGTGGGCGGGAATGCGAATCTTGACGATATTCTTTCTACATTGCTGAAGAGCTATCTCGTCAGAAAATATGACGGAATGGAAATCTCTGAGGCCTTAGAGATCCTTGATGATGAATACGAGGTTACATTTCGACCTCGTATCTGCTTTAGGAATGGCGATACTAGTCAGGTGGCTTGCCAACAGTTCGCACCTGATACTTTCAATGCTAGGAAATGTAGGTCACCTGAGAACTGGAATGTGGCCTGCGAGATGGTTTCTGACGACTATATAGAGGTATATTACGTTAGAGTTCTTTTGCTGTTGGAGTTCAAGATTCAACGTGACTTTTGTTCTAGATGGGGTCATTGGCAGGATGCGTACCAGGTGGGGTTGATGCAATAGGTATCTGAATTGGAAGTGAACGAAAACTGCCAAGTATTCAAACGATGTCGCTCCTCCGATGCGTTCGGAGCCAAAACTGTGGAAGACCTTTCCATTGTTTCTCGATTGATAGGAGTCGTAGAACACTTCGTCCCTTCCAGTTCTGCTCGTCAGCGTGGAAGTCATCGCTGCTAATTTTTTGACGATATGCGCTTGTCAGAGGGCCTGCTACATGACGCTCTGGAGTCGTCGCAGTCTCATAAACACGATCGCAAGGTGCTGCGAGGAATTAGAGGTCAATCATCGTGAACGGTGTCGAGTACAGAACAAAAACTTTTTCGAGTTATATTCAGGTCGACTCAGCAATAGCCATGGATGTGATCCTATCTAACTTTCGATACGTCGCACCTGAGAATCAAGCCTTCAAACAGAACGTTTATCTCTTCGCTTCATACACTGACTTCTATTGTGCCCTCGTTTCCTATGAGGGAATAGCATGAGTCTTAGTTTCTCTGCCTATTGGCTTGGAGAATCATATTGTTCTTGCGTCTTGCGCCAGGCTTGATGTAACTTTGGTACCGACGCAGACTCTACTTGTGGTACTAGTGAGCTTTCTGAGGCGTGATCATCCATGACATTCGCCGTTTTTCTCTCTCTGTGGCCACCACGGTGGCATATGCGCCGCTCTTGCATGAAAATCAGTATTCGGACTCAGCGACGTCACTGCAAGTAGTTTCAGAGCCTGGTTTACTGCCGCTTTACAAGGGAAGTGGCGAAAGTAGCGGAGGTTTATGGATTGTGGAATGAGTGCAGTGGGAGTCTTACGGGGTTCTGGAACCGGAACAGATATACCATGGAGTGCAAGCGGAATGTTTTAACTTGTGAAATTGAGGATAGAGGGAGTGCATGGAGTGCAGCTGGAGTATTAAGGATGTGTGAAATGGAGGTTACGCGAGATAAACGTTGGTGCAATGTGAGTGGGCTCTGATGCTCACTCATGCCAAGCTATACATCATTTTGGAACAAACTGGTGGCTCTCGCGGTGCAATCCTCACGCATATCATGTGCCAAAGTACTTGGTTCTGAGCAATGAGAGGTGTCACTTTGGAACGCATGAGGAGGGCCACAGGAATGTCAGTGGATACCGACGGTGTCTACATGCACTCCATATGGACTCCAGTTTATGAAATAAACCTGAGGGTATTTGGCGACATTCTCTGCCATTATAATGAATAAATTTTTCTCCACCTGCAATCGCATTTTTGCAAATTTTCTGGTAGGGGAGGCGGCTCCCCACGTACGTGATACACGGAGGTAGCTCCACGTAACATCCACGGCATACTTCCAGAGATCCCCAGATGAATGGGAGTGGTACATACCTTCCACGCATGTGGTTCGGATGAAGTCGGTTCGCCTCCAAATTCTGAAACGGAATCAAGTATCTCCATCGGGAGGCACTACGACGCTCAGAGCGGATCATATTCTGCAGATAGTCAGACCGCGAACGATGCGGGAGGTACCCGAATTCAGCACGCAGAAGCGAACGCGTCCATAACAGAAGATTCCGGTGAAAATCAGCACCTTGGCATTGTCCAATCGAACTCGCAATCCGAGCCAAGCTCTCCCCGTAGGGAATCTCGCCCATCGTGAGGTAGAAGGCCACATCAAAATGGTATTTTCCCGGCACCGGGTGTTCCGAGTATGTTCGGTGAAGACGCTGGTGAGCCAGGCGGATTAACCCCGCTCGAGCGAACGCATCGGACTCCCCACGACTGTGGACGATAGCCTGGATACGAACGGTAATCCGGCGTGGCCAGTCGAGCGTCAATGTCATGAAGACGTGAACTTCTCCCGGTAACAGGCCACTGCCATCGGCATGCGCCCGAACGATGTTGGATTGACTAGCCCCTTGAGGGTGAAACCATGGCGCCCAGAGGTACGGGGACGGAATCTTTCGAGAATCAACGGCTTCTAGCTCCTCACAGGAGGCTCAATTACCGGGACCCGGGTTAAACATCGGCGGAGCCGGCATGGCCCGAAAGCCCCAGTTCCAGGGCTGCATCGGTGGCTGGTGGTATTGTGTTGGATGAACATACCAAGCTTGGGGAAGAGGTGCGGGGCGAAAGCCGGAAAATTAACCCTGCGGCGCAGGTGCATTGACAAACACTCCCAACTCCTTCAATTCTCTCTAATGAAGTACAGACCGTTCTTTTCGAACGAAAAGCGCGCCAAAACCATGCGTATCGACTACATATGGCGGGAGCATCGCGCAGGTCCGGCGCGTATCACTGTCACCGCTTTATGTACCTCAGAAAAGATTGATGATAACAACGTCTATGCGCAAAGAGAGCTTGTCGCACAAGCGTTGACAACTGGCTCTCTACGCAATAAGAGACCAGCGGCAGAAAGCAATAACGCTTTCAAAGAGCAGCGGCCGATACGAACGATTGCGCGTCTCTGCAACCTGTCCAAAGGAAGCATCTGTCGTTTGAAACGAAACGATTTCCAAGCGCAAGAAAAGAGTGTGGAGTACGACGACTCTACACACGAACCCAAAGCTGGCCGTAAAACCATTCTGACGTACGCAGAAGAGCGCGCAATTGTTGACAGGTTCAAGGAAATCGCTGATCGGGGCTTTGCGTGCGGATGTGAGAATGTTAAAGCCATCCCTACCGAAATCGCAGCAGATGGACGAAAGAGCTTTCCAAACGGCCCTCCGACAGACAACTGGGTTTGAAGCTTCCGCGCGAGACACAAGGACGTGACATTTCGCAAGATGGAAAACCGAGAAGGAGCTCAGATAGCTGCGCAGAACCCCGAGCATGTAGAAACATTAGTCAACGCCTTGAAGCTATGCCACAAACAGAATCCAGGAATTCTGGACGATCCGGATACTGTGTAGAACATAGACAAGACACAAGTTACAATTAGTGCAACTGAAACAAAGAAAGAATTTGTCAGCTCTTCCACACACCACGGTGGATTCAAAATGACTTGCGATAGTCACGGCAAACAACTCACCTCTGTAGGAATTGCTTCTGCATCCGGACGAACAATGCCTCCGTTCTTCATATTCCAGGCCAAAAATCAAATGAATCGATGGTTTGACCCCTTATTGTCAGAAATATTCAAAGATGAAACCGGAGTGCCGCATTGGCTTGCGGTTGAAAAGTGGTTTCCCGAAGAGGGTTTCGTCATTGGCAATGAAAAGGGCTCGATGACGATAGATATAATTCTGTTCGTTATTGATCATATTGTGGGGCACGCAGGCGATATTGTGTCCAAGAAGAAGATCGTCCTAATGCTCGATGGGCATAAGTCACGGAATGGGTACATCTGGCTGAAGAAAGCCAAAGCAGCAAACATTGAGGTTATTGTAAGTCCTGCCAACACTTTCCATTTCCTTCATGTCTGCGACCAGTCTATAAACAAAAGATACAAAGAGACCGTTAGAGTTACCTATGACGCATTGAACAAGAAAGCCTTCGTTGATTTCGGTGACTGTGGCATAAAGTTCAAGCTGGGAACTGCGGGATTTCGAGCACTTACACCAAGTATCGTACAGGAGGCGTTCGAAAAGGTCGGTACGTGGCCCATGGATTTTTGCTTCTTATCCTGGGCCAGAGAGAAATGGGGAGACAGCACCAAAGTTGAATCCGGTTCTGTTAGAGCTTCACAAAGAGTAGCAGATAAGAACGAGTGGAACGATGTCATGAAAATAGTAAACAACAAGATGGGGATGTATTACAAACTTGTTTCTGTCAGAGAACTCGTGGGAGAGAAACAGCAGCGTGTTAATGATAATGTGGAGAAACATACTCCTTCCAAGAAGAGCATTTGGCGTTATCCAGCTGACCACTACGATAGAACCACAACCCAACGCGGAGCCCCTGCTTCTTACCTCACGAATGGAGATATTATCAGAAAGCGGGAAGAGGATGGGCAGAGAGCCAAAGAAGAAGAGCTGCAGAAATTCGAGAGGAAGATTGAGGCTGTCGAGAAAAAGCAGAAAGAAGCCGAGAGGAAGGAAGCTTTGATGCTGGAACGCCAGTCCCGGTTTCCGGAGAAGGCTAGGGCCAAAGTTGAAGCTGCTTCGGCTCAAGCAGCAGAGAAGTAGCTTCGTGCGAAGCGCAATGCAGCGGTGATTAAGAAACGTCTGCGTAAGAAGGCGGAAAGGAAGAGTAAGGCTGAGGAAGGCAAGACAAAAAAGAGAAAGACGAGCGAAGCTGTTTAATGCCAGCCCATGCTGGTTAATATCCCGGCTGGTGCTCTTTTGAATGGAGAAGAAGAAGAAATAGAGCCAGACCCGACGCCAGCTGTGTAGAAGAAGGTTACTTCTGAGAAACCGCTGCTTGAATTTGAGGTCAATTAACAGGAGGAAAAGGCCAGAGCTCACAGTATGCTTAAGCTGCGTGACCTTGACGAGAGCTTTCTGAAGACTCATGTGGTCGAAATGATTGAATCTGTAGGTGACCATCTAGCACTGAAAGACCCAGAATGGAAGTATTGGAAGCTTGTCGCGAGAGATGGCGATGTCCCACAATGCTCTAGATCGGGCGAAATGAGCTGTCGTGACCGCGACGAGGTGTGAGGCTTCTCGGAGGTTTGGTATCGCGAGTTGGAACTCCACGCTTTGTGTACGTTGTGTGAACTTCGATAGCTTTCATTGAGTAAGATTTGTTTTTAATTATATCATGTTTGGAACGCCTACTTCTGGGTTTGTGAAAAGCTGTCCCACACTGCCCTGTTGAGGAAGGTAGCTACAGTTGGGGCATATATCTATAATCGGCCTACCAATCTATGAATTGGCGGCATTACCCGGAAGCATGATTTATCTAACTGTTCAACACATAATTTGCAGTTTTGCATATAAATTGGAGTGTCAAAACTGATGCTCCCAGCCCCACTTTCGATAAAGAGCGCGTTCAGAAAGTCAAACGCTTAGCGCACAACTTCTCTCTCTTCCGCATTGCACTCAATAAATTGCTTCCCAGATTATGTATATATGATCCCTATGTCTTGGCTTCACAATGAGCTTTGAATCATATTATACACCCCACCAGAGCATACTTTAGAGCTCGACGATGTTACCTCTTTGAGTTCTCTTTGTCTGGTCGTTCTCTTATCGATCGTGATCGCGTAACCAGGAGTGGCACTGTACGAATTGATACGTCACAGGGATTACATCTCACGGCAAATGCAGTTATTTCTGCCCTTGAGCGTCGGGCGAATAGCGTTCGCTATGGGGAGACGCGGGCGGAGCTCCGTCGTCTTCTTGAGTTGAGTTCAAGACGTGAGACTTTCTTCGAGCATCTTCGTGCAACTCGTAATACCGGACGTGAGCAGAGACGTCGCAAGGCTACCGCAAGAGCTGCTAGACGCGCCGCAAGAGACCAGATCACCACCGGTTTATAGCACAATGTTCAAAACTAAGAAGTCGTGATGGAAATGGTTGGTAACCTCTCGAAGCCAATAATTATGGCCGTTAGCGCAGCACGACGGCAGCACTCTTTTGTCATTCTTCCCCTCAAGGAGATTTGTCTCTCAATAAATCTATGAGCCTTTGTTTTACTGAAGTGCGCGGAGCACGTGTAGAGCAATCGCAATTTCGCGTCTGTGACGTGTTCCGTCTCATAACACCTCGGCTCTCCGAGTCGCCTCTACAGCAAGGTTATGAATTTTGGTGACATTCTGACAGCATATGGCATGGTGACACCGGATGGGTTTAATGGAATGGTAACTGGTTGTGGCAGTGGATCGTGTGTACGCGTGTATGAATTGGCTCTGTTACAGAGAAAAATGGATTGGTTTTCAGAATTAGTGGCCGCCAAGGCTGGTCTGCACAAGTGCAACACGTGTGTGGCTCTGCCGTTTTTGGCACTACTTAGTTTAATTATTTAGTTTCATTTTTGGAAACCTACTTAGGTGAGCACCACCGTTGTGGAAGCGACTGCGAGTGATCGCAGGCTCCGCATCCGAGGGCTTCCGAGACATCGGTATCCAGCGAACCGTTACACGGGAATTTCCAAGGGGAAACGAACCTCAAAGAGGGAATACACATGAGTGTCAAACCCTTCAATCTCCTAATCTTTCTAGGTCGGGAGACCACTTTGTAGTGCAACCCGTGAGCGGGAAAAGACACCACGAAGACGTTCGGGATCTTCCTCTACGGAGGGTAGCGAAGCGAACAGAGCCTCTCTGGAATGGTACAACGAGCCGGGTGTAAGACCGGGGCCAAACCGTCACGACGGGGCGATGAGAGTTGAAATAGAAAGGTGGAGCGGAGAAGAGAGTACCACGACACGTGGGCGTGCAATACCTCGGAAGAGGGTTGGAGGGAAGAAAGGGAAAAGGAGAAGGAGAGCGAGAGCACTACGGGGTGGGGCCTCGCGACAAGGTGACGAAGGATAACGGCGTACTGCTGGGGCTTTCCCTATACAGGGGCGAACGCGACAAACAGCGGTAAAACACTCCCACAGTTGGGTTCCTTTAGAGGACGCAGGGTGGATAAACGAACCGTGTCAACGGGGAGTCTCTCCGATTAGGAGTCGAGCACCGCCGAAGGCGTGAACGATTAGAGCCAAGACCCGTCAGTAGGGTCACCCTGGTTGGGGCACTTTACTGGTGCGACGGCGGCGACGCCGTCGCACTAAGTAGTGTCCTAACTAAAATTAATAAATAATATTAACTAAACTTCCCACTAATTGTGGCAACCGCCCACGTGTAGTGGCCAACCTCCGATCAGCTCCACCGTGTCCCACGTGTCCGAACCATCTCAATGGCAACCACTAGTAACTACTAGTCTTATACTGGTTTGTACCAGGCAAACCCGTAAACGGGAAATATGACTAAGTCTTGTCAGAATACTCATAGATGAGCGTTGCACTACAAAGAACTACCATAGCTAAGGTCTCGTGCGTACGCTTGTGCTCTCGATTGCCGTTCCCGATACGGCCGAAGCTAGCAATCCTACCCACTGTACCGCTTGGTATTCAGGTGCTCACGTACCGTCGTGGTTCGTCTCCTACTTCGTACCTTATAGGCTGAGCCCTTGCTGGCTCCCCACAACCGACGAACGCCGCCAGTGGCTATACGACATATTTTGGTCTCCCGACTTAGAACGTTTTCGTTAGATAACACCTAATAGGTTTTTGTCGTGTCCAATTTGGAAACGAAGCTTTTTGTAGGACGAAAGGAATTCAAAAAAATTCGGTAGTTGGAATACCAGGAAAACGATTGGCTACCCCCGTCAGCCAAATAATGGTGAAACCTAAGAGGTCTATTCAAGGGTCTAGTGCCCCTTTTAGCCTTGCAGGTGGACCTTTTGTACCTTCGGCACAACTAATTTTGGATAACCCGGAGGAATTGCTACGTAACCTACAAGGTAAAGCTTTTTGTCAGGACGACTCAGCGGTGGTAAGTGCGCCGCCGGATACCGTGAAGGTTAATCTTTGTGGTGAAACGGTTGAAAAAATCCAGCCTCGTCTTGAGGAGGGAGCCAGAAATCTCGTGACCCAAGTGGTGAAGGACGCCGCAACCTTCGTCTTAGGGTCTTGCGTATGGTTTTTTTGTCTAACGCCGCTTGCCATAAGCTTACCATTTTACAGCTTCTTTTTTTCGCGTTCGGAACATGACAAGTGACTGTCATGTACGCATGCCAACGTGCGCAGGGCGTTCTTTTAGCACAATAGGGCAAGTGCTCAGCTCGGGACGCCCACAAAGAACGAAAGAAACTGTCTGCTCGAATGCGGACGATACCAAAAACTGGAACTTAGGGCCATTCTATGAGTTTACAGATTTGGGAAACGGAAAGGGTCAATCAAGACGTGTGCAATAGTCATTGAACACGTTGCCTTGCTCTCGTTACCGCAACCGTTTCCGTAGACAGCTCGATTCGTTTCGCCTTCATCGAAACGGACGCCGATTTCTTTTGCCTATACTGTTACAATGCAATCAGTTCTATACTTGCACAGCGCTTACAACCTCAAATACGTAAATCTCCTTCCATGTCGTGCACTTCAGAATGCGAGTCTCCCAACCACCGTCAATGGGTAGCACAAACGTTTCGAATGTCGAACATTTCAGCGCAGCCCTCACAACCGCAGCCCTTACATCCAACGAATAATGCGTCAACAGCTGAAGAGGCACCCACAGATATATCTACAGCTGTAGCCGTTCTACGACAACAAAAAGTGAACAACGAATTTTGCAAACGAGCATTAAAAGCTCTTAAAATCGTTGGGGCATACAATGCCAAGCGTGATACTAAGCTCAACCTGATCGGGACAAAACTGGTGCAGCGCACTGTTTCGTTCTTGGATCTTCAGCGAATCACTAATGATCTACCTGATAATCCAGAATCCAATATGGCTATTCGGTCGAGATTGTCAATGACGACCGTTCGAATTGAGCGGAAGGACACCGGCGAAGAAAAATCAAAATATATTCGAGGAGATTTCCGAGTGCTTGAAGATGGAAAGGTTAAAACAGGTTTGCCTACGATCACAGAACATGTGAATAGTTCTTCAGTTACCGACGGTAGAGCCCCAGCGTTTGAAGCGTCAGAGTATTGCCGTATACTTCATGTTCTAGCCGATCCATGCATGACCGCCGCGCGGCAGAAGTTGATGGAATGTTTGAACAGGACTGAATTGGACCAGCAGCACGAAGACCCTTGGTGCGAGAAGATTGCTCCTTTGTTTAATGACCTATCTTTCAAACCAACTCGAAATACCATCCTTACAGGTGGTGTTACTCTCAGAGACATCAGTTTATTGAACCCTGCACAGCGACCATATAAACGAGAGGGTGGTTTACTGAAGCGTAAATTTGCTGCGTTCAAGAGCCAATACGGCATATGCTTATCGCGCTACGAATCAACTGGACAAGGCGATCCGGAAGCGTTTCCTAGTTTCGCTAAGGGGGTCAGTTACATCATGTACGCGCATTGCTTTCTTAAATTGCACCCTATTTTGCAACCTCTAGCGACCAGAGCACTGGAGGCAGACACGCAACGAGAGGAAGGCGTCAATGAAGGCATATCACCATACGGATTTGGAGGGAATGCTGTCAGTCGTAGTCAATACTCATCACGACGTAACACGCGGGATGTCAATATTGTTGGCATGGACGGGCTTGTTTCTGTTCTTTCTGCTAGACGTGACACAAGTTCTGTGGAAAATGATGAGCTAAAACGCCGTACTCTTCAGCTTGAAATGTTTGAGGCTCACGCTCGTCATACTACTTCTGCATTGGAAGCAATTGGGAAAACCATGCAAATGATGGAGGAAGCTAGAAGTGTTGAGGACAGGGAGTTTTTCAAGCGTGTTCTGGATAAACTTAAGGCTAACCTTGATTGCGGTGCAGCGATGCAATCAAGATCGTGATAGAATGCGAGTTGTTGTTTATTGTACACCACAGCAGCGCGTTATTGCCCTAGATTTCTGGCCCCAATTTATTCACCACCATTCAATGTCAAGAAGGTATACCCGCCATCCCGTCTGTGGCGCATTCCCTGTTCCACTCACGACGGTTCGTGACAAAGAGCATGAGAGCGTACTTGACTGGACCATGCCGATTGTTTGCAATTGATGTCACTCTTGTGCTACTTCCGACACTAAGCCCCGACTAGCTGAGACGTAGGCCACTCTAACCTCCGTGGGTCGACATCTGCACATTTGAATTGGAAGGAGTTCTCGGCTCCCAGCAACCAAGGCCTACGGAAGCCGAACTCATGATGGCTATAAAAGCGCACACACTCATCGTACTCATTGTTTGCTTCAGCTTCTACCCCAGTCATCACGAACAACCAACCGATCGTTCATTCCATCCACTGCTTCAACTCTTTTTTACCTCGCGTAACAACTCGCTGCAAGGGCCTTTGGAACAATTGTCAAGATGAACATCCGAGTCACGGGGTTTCTCTCGTTTTTTTAGCCTGTGCGATGTGCATTTATTCGCACGCCCAAGCTGTTGCAAGCTCTGAATGTGTCATTACTGAAGACTCGTGCTGATATGCGGCTTAGTCGGGAGCATGCCTGAAGTATCAAGGCGAGAGCTTGTGTTTGCTGGGTGTGTGTCAAGCGTCATATAAGTGCGACTGTCTGGGATATGAAAAGTGCAAGAGGTCAAGCTGTTCAGTGTACAACGCAATGGAAAACAGGATCCCGATCGAGCGCGTATCTCTTGGATGCCATTTGACGGCGGGAGCTGGATCATTCACGTCTTTTCACTCGTTCCAGGACACGGTGGAGGCAGCTGTGAGTGGGAAGATGGACGCCCGTCATTCTAACAATGAGGCTACTGCTGAGAGTGTGAACGCTCACGAACTGGTGTCAGAGGTACAGGGGGATGCTGTTAGCATTATTGATGAACTGAACACAATAGACGAAGTGAGGGATCAAATGACTCTGGAGGAAGAGGAGGAAATATATGGAAACGCTAGAACTGTGCAGGATTCGGTGAAGAATTGTACGCGGAAGGCCCTAGACGTGAATATAGAAGCCGGTAAGGCGTTCGAAAGGAACTTGAACATTGCTGAGATGGCTGGCGTTCCAGGCAAGGAAGCCGCAAGCCGCCCGCACCCATCCAAGGCGAAGGCGTTTTCGTTGGCCGCGTTGCGCGTGGAAGAACTTTGCTCGCAGAATCGCAGACAATCGATGTCAATTCTAACTCATGGAGGCCTAGTGAAGACGGTAGCACCTACAGCACGCAGGATGCCTTTGGTCACTACCATGTGCCCGAAGTCTTCAAAGTGTAAGCGTCGCGGAACGATATTTAACGAGAGGATGAGCTTTCCGACTGGAAACCCCCAGCGTCATTTGCCCATCGCCTTCGAAAGCTAGGCGCCGAGTTCCGTTTACAGGTCACGTGCGCCTTTGCGCGACGCGTCCGTTTTGATCATGGGCTGTGCGTACCGTGTGACAGCAGCTGCTTGATCACTATAATGCTCACTAGCTGGTGAGCGCAATGAATTCACGAAAAGCGCTATGCAAAGTGGCGTAAAGATGATTAGTGGCGCCGTGTTGGCTGAGGGGTACGCCAGGGTGTTTGCTTGCGTGCCCATCTTGCTGCGCGCCGATGTGGCCGATAATACTTTCAACCTGGGCTTGCAAGAGGTTAGCGAGAAACAGCCGCATGTTTACGTCGCCGTGGGTATTACGCGACGCTCGGGTTCAGAGAAGGGGTTCGGCTATTATCACTATCACCTGTCTGTAGAACTTGCAGAAGGCGATATTCTTGTGGAACTTGCTCTTGTCACAGACGCACCCTGTTGCAGTGGGCACCTCGTTGATCATTGGGCTGCACATCAGGCGAAAGCAGGCCGTTCCCACCGACGCTATGTCACATAAACAAAAGGGCAGTAACCAAGCGTCTGCTGCGGCGTTTATCAAGAAGGTGTGGAAGCTTGCCGTGCTTCTGATGGAGCAAATGAAAGACAGCACGAGGTTGAGCTCGCTCGAGCGTTGCGATGGCGAATTGACGTCGCTGATGAGGGCAACGCGTGGTTGATAGATGCTGTCAGACGCCTGAATACGAGCGAAACATCAAACCCAACTGCGACAGTTGAAGGCGCGCAGGATGTCACCCCGATTTTCGCGTTGCTTCACACCACGTCTGATCCGCGATTGAGACCCATATGAAACGTGCGTCCATGTTCGACTGGCCGTGAGAGAACGCCAAGAAGCAACTCGCGAACGATTTGCGCGAGCTCGCTTTGGTGTCCAGCGTGAATCGAGGCGCCACTGCAGAAGCAATGGCGAAGGGATTTTCGAATGATTACTATCATCATCATGTCACTGCAGAAGTTCTAACATCAAACTCGATGTTAACGGCAGAAATCCTTCAGACGAGCAAGCCGGGGTACACAGGTCGCGTAGTCACGCCGATAATTATCCCACACAACGAGGCAAACTGGGGGCTATGGCAAGACTTTACTCAGCAGTATCCTGACCGTTTCAGCAAGAGTGTCGTTTTGTGAGGCGGCCCTGCTCCTCGGTCACAATGTCATCTGTTCGATTACGTCTTCAAGCTCAATTCGCAGTCCAAGTCTTGGTTTGCGCTCTAGCCCGCATGGAATGATCAACGCGGACGACGTGCAACTTGATGCCGATATGGTTGCCCCGTATCGCAATCAAGGAGGCTTTCAAATGATCGGGTCCGGTCGTACCACGATTGAAAGTCCTGCCTATATTGAAGCTGTCCGAAACACCGTAGAGGAGCTTCAGCTGGATGCGCTGGTCGTCGTGGGTGGTGATGACAGTAACAGCAATGCTATGAAGCTTGCCGAGGATTCCTGTGCTCACGGGTTTGAATGTTGTGTCAATGCTGTTACCGAGACTATTGATACGAATTGCGTAACCCTCAGATTCAGGTTTCGTTCGGTTTTGACACCGCCTCCAACAGCTACTGCGAGAGCGTTGCCAGTCTTGCCTTTCATGCTGTCTCTGCTCGCAGGGAGGTGCGGAAAACTCGTGTTCTGTCCAAAATAATCCTTGTAGGGCTTAACCCTTTCGGGACTGAAAATTCTTAACTCTAGTGAGATAGAGTTAAGAGCGGTCAATGAGAAAGTTGCAAACAGTTTCATGTGTGGTGGAAATTGCCGGTCTGAATGATTGAAATCGACGCCTATTGGGGGTTGTTTCAATCAAATACTCAGAGTTGCATGCTACGTGATTTTCTGAGTTTGCCACTGCACATTGGCGACGACGACTTCTTTGCCTCCAGCGCACTACAACTCTCGTCGTCCTGCCATACACTCTGCCATGGACAACCAGGCGAAAGAGTCCCAATCTATGTCGTGCAAACCAGAATCCCACACCGTTACTCGGCAAACAGAGCATATCAGCACATCAGAACTGGAAACCGCACAATCCATAAGCCCCCGTCAAACATTCCAAACAAACCGCGCGAAAGAAATTCTCGAAGAAGTCCTCACAAACCATGGCGCTGTCCACGTGCTCAAAATGAAGAAGTCTGTTGATCCCAGCGCTTCCCGACTGCAAATACCGCGCGTGACGACCGCTAACGAAGACGTAGCGTGCCAAAAGTGCGGTGGCACTCCGTGCTACTGGCTGCAGTTAGCAGTCACTGTCGTGGACAAGACAGCAGCTCAGCACTCAGCAATCGGTACAGCAAACGGATACAATAACGTGGCCGGTAAAACGGCCTACAAATGCTACGTTTATGAGCGCTACTGGTTCTTGGGTGCTCATAACAGAGTTCAACTTCCTCAATGCGTTCTGGAGGGCATAAGGACAATTTGGCCTCATGAGAAAGGAGCGTATATGGGATTCAAAGAACAATGATTTACTGTTTATGAACTAATTTGGCGGTTGCGAGGGTACTGGTCACTTTGTTGCATCGCCTACGATGACCTTTAGACGATAGAAGCTTTTCTGCTGATTGAATTGCTTGGTAAACATCCGGACGATTGTTGCGTAGCGCATCTTTGTTGTGATAAAAGGAGAAGCAATTGACATGGAATCCTTTCTTACACTGCGAGCAAGAATACATGGTGTACGTGCCATGCGTGCTAGTCTCTGATGACGAAAGTAGAGAACAAAGAAGACAATGAACACTTTTACGTCCTTCTGTTTCGAGCAGAATGTGTGTTGCGACCGGTGCCGTATTGCTATCGGCTGGGATAGTTGCGGTGGTAGTGGGACAAGAAAGGCTTCTTAGCCCAACACGTTTTTGCTTGTACTCCAGGTATTCGGTCACAAGCTGCTGGATGATTCTGTGCTTCATATGAATCACATCAATAAGAGGTTCACCTTCGTTGCTGATCGCGTTGAGAACTGCGTGCGCATTTATGATACTGGCATCAAGAACGAAAGTGAGCAAACTCATCGTGACTCTCTGCTCCTTCCTCAATGTGGCAGTGGTTGATCTCAATTGATCGAAACGGTCAACGCCGTTCATAAAAAGATTATATGCGACAATGACCGATGGCACTTGAAGAATCGTTCTATTCATTGCCTCTTTTCCGGTCCATCTTCGCAACGGAGCCAAGCCATGAACACATTTTACGGCATGATCACTTGGCTTCTCAATTGTCTGTGACGGTGTACCTGCTAAGTCGTTTGAATAAAACGTTACGACGGTTCGATCCTTGAACACTATGAAACCCGCATTCTTCGCAGCTACTGGAGGCTCATTTGTGACACCACTGTTCTGCAAAACCTGTACCAGACACCAATCTACCCTCTTGGCATTCTTCATATCTGCGATTGCTTGCTTTAGAGCGGGCCTATTCATTCCGTCAATGTTATTAAAGCGAACTGTACCTAAAACGCTGCATTCTCCATCGGTCAGACGATCGTCTGTCTCTTGCAGATGCTAGTTTTTGGCGAGGGTCGTCCAGAAATTGGCAAGGGTCGTCCAGTAAATTTTTTGAAAAAATATTGAGATCAATTATTTCAAAATTTGCAGATAATTGCTTGGGTCGTCCAGAATCGCTGTGCAGTAAATACTGGTGGGTTTTCCACTCGTGCTAGTTCTTTAGTCGAGGGCTACCTGAACGGTATTTCGCGAAGTCTAGGTTCAGTTTCCATTAAGGTGCACATTACACGATACCTTCTGCGGAATGATACCCTGCAACGCATGTAATACTAGTGCTAGTACAGATGATGCCCATTATGAAATCATACCGTTTTATTCGTATCTATTCTTCTATCGACCGCTTTTGCTAACCACTACTTCGCTATATTACATGTACCATTTCCCCATGATGGATCGGGTGTAGGCGCAATCTGCGGCAGATGCCGCAGAGGGCACCTGCACCAAATTGCGGTAACGGTAGAACACATACGCACTCCGAGAGGATGAGGCGCGAAGCGCCTCATCCTCTCCGTTCGTCATGTAGGGAACCATGCCCAGATGCATGGTTCCCTACTTGAGGAACCTGCACCTGCAACTCGTGAGCTACGTACGCATCAAAAGTCATTTACCTGTATACGCAAGCGGAAAGTATCCATAAGTTAGTCAATGATCCGTTGGATACATTTGAAATGCGATGGAACGTACCATTGATAAAGCAAAACAGAAACGTTGCGCTAGAAAAGTCGAGGGACCTAGTAACTCGCAAAATGAAAAAGAAGAAGGAAAGGGATCGGTTAGATTACCAGCCCACCATCATCGTAAAGCGCGAAAGGTGTCGAAGCGAGAACTCACAACCAAGGACACCAAGAATGCCCATGCAGCAAACATACCGCAAGATGCGATTAACGAGAGAGCAGCCTATGTCCCAACCAAGTACCAGAATCGCCTATCCCGAACAGCCAGAGATCGATCTTGAGAGACGAAATGAAATTGGTCGTTTTCCTGTATACGCAAGCAGAAAGTATCCATAAGTTAGTCAATGCTCCGTTGGATACAGTTGAAATGCGATAGAACGTACCATTGATAAGAGCAAAACAGAAACGTTGCGCTAGAAAAGTCGAGGGACCTAGTAACTCGCAAAAGTAACCCAAAGCCTTTTTCCTGCCGTTTACATGTCGCAGAGCGCGAAGAGACGTGGTGAGGATTGGTTAGTTTAGAACAAAGATACGTAGAAGGAAATGGAAGCACGTACGAAAAGGCTGCACGGAAAGACTGCACGGAATACATCCGTGAGATACGGATGCTGTCCTCTTTATGGAGGCGTCCGACGAGGGCGGAGAAAGAGAATGAGGTACGCTTCATGTCCGCTTAATGGAATCCATTCTCAGCACGCTACTTCGTAATCCGTCGTACTTTTTTCCGCCCTCGCACTTCGTAGCGAGTGCGAGGGCGCCAAAACGTACGACGGAGCGGAGTAGAACGCGAGGATGGCACGGATCACGACGGTAACAAAAGATCGGACGTCGGACGGGCGGGGGCGGCGGCGGAGGGAAGAGATTTATTTTTCTGTGCGAGATTGGACAAGTGTACAGCGTACAACGTTGGGAAACCAGAGGTTTATAACCAGTGGTAGATAATACGAGAAGTACACCCTTGTGTTGAGGTCGACGTGTACCTACGTTCCTTTTTGAACGAAAGCACGTGATTTAAACTCAAAATATATTCTCCGTTCTGAGCAACACGTCGATATTGACTGTCGCTCGACCTCCTTCTCCCTTCGGACGCCCTTCCCTTGCAGTCTTTGTCGTCGTTTCTCGTTCATTTCTTCTTCCCATGGTCTACTACTGTACACATAAGAAGCGTGGGTTCCCCTTCGTTACTCGCCGAGGAGTCTTATCTCTTTAACAGCATGTCAACCATTGCCCGTTTCGTCTGAAAGCAGCGCTGGAAGACGACAATAGCCGGGCCATTCGGAGAAGCAAGCGTCTCAAGCTTTCCGCGCCCGCGCCCGCATCTTCCGAAACGGTCACTGCCCCTTGTCGCCTTCCCGAGCCTCCAGTGTCCGAGGACATCGTCGACCCCACTCCGTGCGCCCCTCCCATTCCGGACACTTCGCATTGTGTTTCTCCTTCCCCGGGTCCCGCGTCATTAGAGCGAGAACACGGAAGCAGTTCCCGCCCAGTGCCTTCTGAGGAGGCCCTTGGTGATTTGCATATGGATTATCTCACGGTTTGTCTGGCTTCAGTAGCTTCCAACCTTGGTCATCGTGAGGCGGACGAGCTAATTGGGCTACTTCGGGACCCGCGATTCTCGCAAAAGCGATTCAACGAGACCATAACAAGTTCCAAGCGCTGTACAGAACTGAAGAACGCCATTTTCGAACGATACGCCTCAAAGGACGGTTTCAATCGCAGAACTGTCTCGCCAGAAGGATGTAAGTTCAGCGCCACCCTCTACACGAGAGACCCCGTTCAGACACTTGTGAAACAGCTCCAGTTGGCTAACAACGAAAACACATTCTTTCACCCTATACCTCAGACCCACTCCACGAAAATATCTCACCCCATGTCCGGCTCTCTCGCAAGAGACGCCACCTCAAAACTTAAGGAAATGGTCATGGGCTCTTTGGATAGTAGAATAGTGTGGTACTCCCAAGAAATAAGTTACAGTGAATCTTTCGTAGGTCTTCTGCAGGTATACACCGATAAGTCTTCAACAACTCTAAAGCAAACATCGGTTACCGCCTATCCTCTTCACCTCATATTTCTCAACTTCTCCGACGAGCTTCGCCGTAAGTGTATCCGTGATGACCTCACAGTAGTGGCATACTTCCCTACCACACTGATCGAGGTTTCCGCATCTGAAGCAGACGCAATGCCATTCGTTTCTAGCAAGTCTCTACGCGAGTCCAGGATGCAAATCCTTCAAGAATCTCTTCGTCAAGTCCTGGAGCCCATTCTAAATCTCACGCAGAAAGGTTTTCAGTTCATCGGCGAAGACAAACTAAGTCGAGTGTGCCATCCTCTGCTTGCAAGTTATTGTGCGGACATTCCTGAGGCTAAGGACATTCTGTCCATTCCTCATGGGACCAAAACGGAAAGACCGTGTCATAGATGCAAAGCCCCTCGCTCATCTTTATGCAGTCCTATTCCCACCTCATTCAACGGACGTTCTCAGAAGCACACGAAAAGCATCCGAAAGACATACACAGCTATCTTGCAACATGCACAAAAAGACGAGGCGGAAAGACGTCCACGTCGTGCGAGGGAGAGGAGATCTCAAGCGGATACTCTGATGCGTTCAAATTCCATATCTCTCATTCCTTCGTTCCTCGAAACTTCCGTAAGCCTTGGAATGATCCCGGGATTGTCTCCATACAGTCTGTTCTCATTCGAACCATTACACAACTTGCATCTCGGCATCTCAAAGTTGATAAAAACGGCCACAATCGAGAGACTGCAGTCAGACACCCTGTGCACCACAATAGGAACATCTGCATCGCGTTCATTTCGAACGATACGCACCCAACTCCTCAACCATGCAAACGCAATTCTAGCTGCCATAGAACGCGATTCTCCTGCCAAAGGTTTACATATCGATTTCTCCACGCAGGATAAAGGCAAATCTTTGAATGGTATCTTCACGAAAGACGGTCTCCGTGGAATGCTGGAGGCCAAAAACTACAAAGCACTTAACATGGTCTTTCCCTTCATAGGAGCATTCTTTGACATATGCTGTGGAGAACAGGACGTTGCCCCAATCACAACCGTTTTCTCTCAGTATTCGGACTTGCTCTCGACCTTATTCAGATACAATCGTGACCCGTATTGGACTGAAAGCTGTCTCCTGTGTCTTAGTTCGGAGATTGAAGCCTTCAAGCATTCCGCAACAAAGACTCTGGAGGATTTTCATCCCTCCAGACTGGGAACTCTGAAGTTTCATCTTCTCGATCATCTCGTGGACGATATTCGCCGTCTGGGAAGTATCAAGTACTACGACGCAGGCATATACGAACATGCACACCTGCTGTTTAAGAGACACTACAAAAATACGTCCAGAAGAACAGCAACGGCTGTGGAGGAGACTACTCGCTCCATTTAGCACGGACATGTTAGAAAGCAATGGAATGGCAATACTCCTTACCAGCGTAATCCAGGTTTACCAGGAACTTCCACACAGCTTCCTCGGTTTGCAATGAGAGGGCGTTCTTTCACTTTACGAGCTCTTCAACATTGTGTTTCAAGTATGTCCAGTTCAAAAGCATGGACTGCTGTTAGAAAGATGTTCTCAAGTACGGACACAAGGTCGATTCTTGATCAGATTGGTGAACAGGCCCTTCCTCCTTTCCTCAGTCTCGTGAAAGAAACACTGGATGAGCACTCTATTACATACTTCCCAGAAAAGACAAGGATAACTCTGGTGAATTCGCCCCTCGTGAAAGGCAGTTTCGTTCCGACTCTTGAACACTTCGATTCGTCTTCTAAGGCACTTAAGCTGGGACGACCCAAATACCCCATCATCCAACGTGTCTTCGCTTCTCCAGCATTTGGTCCCAGTAGAAAGCCAAAGTTTTCCACTGTATTGGTAAGCGGAGAAGATTCAGAGACTTGGGTTGCCCAGGTAGTCGCTCTGAATCGAATATCTCTCCTTGATTCTGCACTTACCGCACCAGAGGTGGCATTCGTCCGGTATTTCGAGGTTTTACCCCCCGCAACAAACATCGACCACATATTGAAATGCATATCTTTACGGTGGGCTACAAACGATGAAAAGAACCACACTCTTCCGTTCCCTCGTCATTCCAAAGCGGAGACTATCGTAGAGTTAACTCCTTGGTACGGGATGGTTCCGGCTTCTGCACTACAGGGAACTGTCCATGTTGTTCGATCAAACTACCCTGCTCCACCTTTTTGTCCTCCACTTCAATGGTTTCAACACCGATTCTACATCAATCGATTCTATCATGATTCAGATGAAGGACCAACTGAGCACGTTGATCTTGTACAGCCTTAAACATTAAGGGCTCCATCCTCTACATGTTCACCTTGTGGTGCCTTTTCTTGTGATCCTGTGTTAATTCCGAAATCGTTCATGTCCATTTCCTTGAACTGCATATCCCCTTCCTCGCATTCACCAACGAAGCAATCGCTAATAGACCCCAATCTTCGGCTCACACTGTCAATAAAAAATTTTCTTTCACAGTGAGGTAAAGTCTTCCGTTCGACAGCATTCGATATCCAAATGTAGCCTCTCTCATGTCATTACCAAGAACCTTAGTCCAATCTTCCGTTGTCGTTCCAAAATTATGAAACTCGCTGTAATTGGTCCTCAAGACACGTTGCCTAACATCCCTCAGAACATTCTTTAAACACAGAGGTAGCAGTTCGGCAAACTTCTTTGTAAACAGTTTCTGTCTCTGGCCACCCCTTGACACATCCGTACTTAGAAGGCTCACAACCGTCAACACCCAAGCGTCCAAACGTGCGAGCAACAGTATTGTGCCATCTAAAAAGGTGCCCGTATCCTTGTCTTCCACATCATACCCAATAAACTCCTTCAGCACTTGTACCCCGACACGGTTTCGGAAGAACAAGTCTTGATCTTCCGTCGGCATATCCTCGACATTGTCCGCATTGGAGTACTTTAGACGAACAAATGGGGCTTTTCTCCACCATGAAGTGTTCGGTACACCATTTTCGTCAAGACGCAGTATGTTCTCCTGCGCTTCCTTCAACTGCATTGTGAGTTCGTCAGCATTCTCTTCTACCAGCTTTGTTCTTCTCCAAATCAGATCGTACCCCAGGAGCAGAAATAGTTTATCCCTCGTATTTCTCTTACGAACGCCCACGACGTCACTCATGGTCTGCCGCATTCTCTGCCTAAGGCACATATCTGCACAAAGTTCCAGTATACACCTGTCGGTAAGAGATGCTTTTCTAATACCTTCCCAGCTCAACTCCTTCAACTCGCTTTCAACCATTTTCTTCAGCAAAGCATCTGGCCCCCCTCTACCGACGGTATGAACATGCCAAAACTGCCCAAGAGCTCCACGGGGTTTTTAGGAACCATGTATGAACCACCTTCCTCCGGCTCAATAAGCCCTTCCCCACTCTCAGTTGCGTCTTCCACCTTCTCGGCACGGTTACCTCAATTTCGGGTGAGCGACTCACCTTCGAGCCATAGCTCACTTGTTTCTCTCCTTGCCCACGTCAGCATGTTGTGATACACTGCTCGAGCAACCCTCGAAACTCGTCGCACACCTCAATTTTATGCTTCTTTCGACCTGTCTGTCCAGGTTCACCAGCACGTGTACTCCTATCTCCCTCCTGTTTCAGTGCCCCTCTTAGCCCTTCAATGACTAGATCCTTCTCTTCAAGCCTCTTTTTCAAAGCCGTACTCTGCTCTTGGGCGACCTTCAATAGAATTCCCCGAACCATCAAGTCCTCTTGTAGCGTCTTAACCTTTTCTTTCAAGCAATTCAGTTCATTTAAAAGATCAGGTCTGTTCATAGAGCTTGAATTCACACCAGTTTGGATATCTTCCGTTATTTCCCTAGCTTCTTCGGCGACAGGCCCCGGTAATGCCGCAGGATTCGGTGTTATTTCGTTATCGGAACTATCCTCATGTGCCATAGCCTTAGACACGAGAGGCTGCAGGCATTCTGTGTCCACCCTTGGCACGGCTCCGAGCTCCAACTCCCGTGTCTGTCCTCCTCCATGGCATGGTATATCAGATGAATTGGGCCTCGTACGAGCTGCAACGGCCTCCGTTCTGGAAAGAGGGGAAGGTCGAAAAGTAACTCGTCTATCAGTTGTCTCTCGATTTCTTATTGTCTTTCTCCCTTGTCCGGACCCATTGCGAGGCATGATACGGTTCATAGCGGCCTCAGTTCTAGAAGACAGGGATGGACGTGACGATCTTAATATACTAGGGCTCTCACGACTTCTCGTCATTGTCCTTGTTGTCCAGATCCACTGGGCGGCGTAACCCGCGCCCCAGTAGCTCCGGTCTTCGATATCGGCCGGGACATGAAGGTTTTGGTGTCATACGAACCTCTTCGGTTCCAGTTGTCATGCCCTCCTGTCCTGACCCGCTGGGCCGAGTTACCTCATCTTCTTGAGGAGCAGAGACAGATGCACGATTTGCATTATCGGCAGTTGACGGCACGACCTCGTTCGCTGATCCACGAATTCTTGACGTAATCCCGAAAGACGCTCCGCTGCGAGATAAGCGAGAGAGTCCTGTAGAAGGACGCTCACTGACTCTCTCCTTCGTCGAGGACGACTTCCGTTTAGGAAGTGCGGTGGTTGTAGCCTGATTCGTATCATCCGATGCTCTTCTCTTCTTCTGTCCACTCTTGTTCCGCTGCGTACTATTTCGCTGTCTCGGCGTTATACACATGTTGTGGAGATAAACAGGGTAATGAAACGAAATTGTTGGGGAGGGGGGAGGGGGTGGGGGGGGGTGCATGGTTCAGATATTCCGGGAGACTCCGCAGTTCCTGCCTTTTAGGAATTTGAGGTGCCCAATGGGTCGCAAATATCGCCGTTACAGATGAAGAGCTCCAGTGTACATGTACAACAACGCGTATTGCAGGCGGCTGCAACACTCACAAGCATATTTACTTTCTATTTGGTACTGAACTCATCTATTGCTCCAATGTCAGAGCCCAGTCCCAGGCGTACTGCTCTCCGTAGTTGAAATACAACTCTTCGCCCCTCTCAATATCTCTTACAGCTCTACAACGAAGTAGAGCATAGTTAGAAAGGTCTGACTTGAACTGTATCACGGACTTCGCTTCCACCACCTGCACATTGGCACTTCGAGTCCTGTTTGACCGGGCTCCGATAAATCGGGATCCCCGGCATGATATCCGGCGTCGTTAATGTAGCCCCCGATACAAAAAGGCGCCGGGACAATGTAGACTTCGCTCTCCTTTCTATCCTGAGCCTGTCCTGGTCTGTTCCTCAGGTGCAGAAACTCCGTACCAGTCACAGTGACCATCATAGAAAACAACTTGTACCGCACTGGAGTTGCTCCGAGACAGCCACTTCCATACGTTAAGTGTCTTTCCTTCCGGTTCGTCAGATCCGTGTATACCAAAGTTCCATAGAAATGACAGATAGTTTCCCCAGCCAATATCTTATGTTCCGTGAACACCCCCATACCAGCACGGGGATGTCGAATCTTAGAAGATGCTATATGTAAGCGATAGCGATTGGCTTCAACAGTCAACAGCATATGCATATCCATAAGATTCAGAGCTCCTCGGTACTTCCCTCCCAAAGATCTACAGTACGCTGTCCACACTTCTCGACAAAGTCCCAGTCCTTCCAGTATCTTCCTAGGAACTGAGTAATATGTCCAGGCATCACTTGGTACTGGGGTAACCAAATGGAGCCTCCCATTCAAGCCGACCTCGGTCCCGATGTGGAACCCGTTCATAGGTCGTTGAAGCCGCATCCACCACCTCCTGTTCAACCAGGATGTCATTCTTCCCCCGCGAATAACTTCGGCCATAAGAGTCGTTAGATGGTGCTTCGCATGGCTGAAACATGGCCTATTCTTCTCCCACCCCAAGAACTTCCTATGCTTTGTCAGCGATAGGCACGCCATACCCGTAGAAAAAGTTCCCGCGAACATGTCCATGACAAGATCACCCGGCTTGTGAAAGCGACATAT